>CACRXK020003200.1:9719-37665 GCA_902702795.2 Paramuricea clavata | reverse complement strand
TAACACCTCCCCCCCAATAATTCAAACGGTCAAAGTTGGTCAAAATGGAAATGATATTTGCCAAAAGTTGGTCAAAATGAAACTGATATGTGCTTAAAATTGAAAGTAAAACTCGGAAAAGTTTGGTAACTAAAGTTTGGGATAAAAAATGGTCGAAGTAGGTCAAACTTATGAAATGGTTTGCAATTTTACTGTCGTTCCAATTGAAGTGTTGCTCAAATGTTGATTCAATACATCACCTCGAACTGACCAATTCATTTCATCAAGTTCCTCGAAATATTCGTACACTTCCTAGTATAATTGTAAACTTCCTGTTGAATAGGTTGAATGCACAAATCACCTTTGTTGTTTGTGCAACTAACTGATCAAAAATAGAAAGGAAGTGACCAGAAATGATCAGATACTTGGAATTGGCTCTTTCACAGGAAGTGTATGAATATCTCGAGGAACTTGATGAAATGAATTGGTCAGCCCGAGGTAATGTATTGAATCAATAATGAGCAACACTTCAATTGGAGCGACAGTAACAATTTTAAAGCTTTTGTTATGTTTGCGGTGAAAAAATTGGAAACCTTGCTTATCTTGGTCGAAAATTTTGAATATGCTTATGTTAGTCGGCTAGTCCAGAAAAATTTTTTGGAGGGTGTTTATGTTAGTCCGGAAATGTTTTTGACTATGCTTATGTTAGGGACCATTCATTATTTATGACTGGGGGTGGTCCGGCAAAAAAGGGGGTGGGTCATGAAGTATTTTTGACCGAATAAGGGTGGGGCACGTAAAAATATTAGTTCAGAAGGGGGGTCCAGTTATTATATTATAGTGGGGGAAAATTTGACTTGTAACGATTATTGCTACAGCAGAGAGCGAACAAGGCAGCAAATTTAATTGATGTACCTAGAAAACTTCTCCATTTTAATCAACACTGATAGATCGAAAATGCAATGCGCAAATACCCAAAATGCAATGCGTGCAGCTAATATGAAAAACAATCGAACATCTACCTTATAACTTTTGCCATGAACTTGCCATAAATATTGTCATGTTTCACTGATCAGTGTACATTTTAATAAAAAAGACACTCACGATAACGAGTAAGCATTGTAATACAGAGCCGTACTACATTATCCATGACAAACTGCAAAGAATGAAGATATTTCCCATACTTTCCTGTAACTTATCCAATAATCCAATATATAGTTAATTAAATACGCCTTTGCCCATTTATACTACTCATTTGTAAACAAATTGCAAATTTCGACATACTAAAACGCTGTTTTCTGACCATCAAAATTTTGTCAAATCTTTCCCAAAGTCTAGGGAATGGCATTTCAGAGACTCTAAATTTAAAAATTTCCTCGGGCCTTTGGCCCTCGTTTTCAGCCCCCAATAAAAAGAGCTTCCTACAGTACGGCACTGCAGCGTCATTACGTCTACAGCAAGTTTGGTGTACACTGTACAGACTATACACTAGGTATTTTATACATGGTTTAATTTAGTATCAAGTACATAGTGTGTGCTTTAGTAGAAAATATACTTCGTAGTGTAGAAAATACACTGAAACTGGATTCTAATTTTTAGGTCAGAATTTTTTTATCAAAATTCTTCTGGCCAGTCTAAAGTTAGGATTAGCAGAGTTTGTTCTGATTAATGTGCATATTGTTGAAAGCACAAGTAAATGTAGATATGATGCCTGGACATGTGTATATGTATACATTGGGGGTTACTATTTTTTAGAATTCATATGAAGGGGGTCATTGAATTTTTGTTGTGATGTAGGGGGGGCAGGACAATTTGTTTAGTTGTTAATTGAATTTTGCAAGCCCATCCCCGGTCATAAATAATGAATGGTCCTTTAGTCCGGAAATATTTTTTTACCTCCCCCCCCTCCGTCGAAACTATTTTCGGGAAATATTTGTATGACTTGGTCAAAATCATAGGAAATGTTGGTCAAAACATGACGACCCCCCCCCCGCCCCAATGTTGATGGCTTCGCGACGTCCCTGGAGGTACCGTGTTAGGAGGATCCATCTTGTCATGGCGCACCTTTGAACTCTTTCCAACAGCGTTTTGTTGTTATACTTCGATGGAGACCAGACTTTTGAAGCGCAACGTAGCTGGGATATTACCAGCTGTTTTTTAATCTATATCGTTATGTTGATAAAACAATTGTTTTTGTATGCGTTTATTAGTGTATAGTATATCGTGGGCACAAAACATACTGTTTCCCGAATGTCCCAGTCAATAAGTATATTATTATATACCAAGTGCTGGGAGGGGGGGTTGAATAAATGGGAAACTTTCATAATTTTTCGCTTTATAACTTGGCGATGTTACAGTATTATTCACCGGTGAATAAAAGTAATGTCCACCGCTGAAAGCTATTGCCAGGAGGCAGTCGAATTCCTTGACTTTCGTATGATACGATTTCGCCCAGTGAGATGCAAGCAAAAATGAATTTTGACACTTGCTATATAGGCCGTTTGCTGCGACCTCGAAAAGTGCCTAGAAAGTTTCATTAAGCATGTCTTGGAACTGAAATATTTTTACGGGAACTAACACTTTCGAACACGCTGAGTTCAAATCCGAAAACTTCCCGCACCGTAGACCCGCAGTTTTCTCACAAACTGCTATTTTATCTTCGCCAATGTCACAACAAATTTTTCAACGATACGGATGGATGAAGACACACGATTGCATAACTCGAAATGACTAATTCCTATGAACCAGTCTCTAAATTGAACAAAAGACTTATTTTGAGTTAATATGTAATTTTAAGCGTGTTGGACGTTAACAACATATCTTGTCTATAACTTTGGGAAGGTACCGATATCGCTTTGTAAAATCCTCAGTTCTGGCTGTATCTCTATAAAATCACAAGGACGTAAATATTAAGTCATTGCATGGGCTATATCTCTGGGATGAGAAATAATTCCTTATACATGCGCATGCGATCATTCGATCAAAATGTTTTACACAACGATGTAAAACGGTAATCTTATGGAATGGGTCAGCATTTCCATTTCCAACACAGTTTCTGAGATGTAATTCAAGAGGTAACTTATCATTGCATTTGACTATTATATCTGTTGGTGTTATTCTGTGCGATAAACGAATATTATTGGAAAGAGGGCTGCCATATACGTTGAAATCATCAAATAAACAGCTTATGTACACATTTCTCCACTTCGTCGTAAGTTTACAGAGCAGATTTTATACCTTGGCACTGGTCTTTGTCTTTGATATGAACATTTATTCCCCTAGTTTAAGGTTATTTAAGATTCATCCTGTCGTAAGTCTTCTGCTAGCAACCAATCGACAATATTTCACTTTAGCGTTGTCTTTGCCGTTACGTTAGCTTCACATTACTTTCGTTTTAAATACCTTGATCGCGTTAAATTAGTTATTTTTCAGGCCAGTGATATAGCCAAAAGACTTTTACAGAAATATGGCTAGAACTGAGGATTTTAGAAGGCGTTATCTGTACCTTCTCAAAGTAGTCTGGGATCTGTATATGAGTTTTTATGCATTTCATTTAGGACAGATAATCTCAACATGGTAACGCTGCCCGAACCCCAATCGGGGCGAAATGTCCGAAACTGACCACACCCAAAAACGACGCTTTCGCCATACTGCTATCTACCAAACCATAAAAGCTTTGGCTATTCTGAGGCGCTTATATGGTTCAGAGATGGTACTTTTGGGGGTGGTCATTGGTAAGTGTGAAATGCCTAGCACTAATATTTCACAAGAAAGTGACCATGCAATAATCATAGTTAAACGTCAATTTGTGGCTTGCAACTTCAGATAAACAGCAGTGGACTTACACTACCTTTTCCCCTAAATCTTTTTGATAGAAACATAACTGGTACTTATTTAAATATATTATCACTGGTTTGGTGTAAAATAGTTAATATTTTCTGACCGAAATAATAATTTGAAATGTGCCTACCTCCTGCAAATGGACGTATTTGGCCAAGTCCTCCACTTTACCCCGCTGTTTATCGGCGATCTCGTCCACATCCTTCCAAAAGTGTATATCATCTCACACATAATGGTATCAAGAACATTTTAAACAAGTCTCAACTTGGTTTCAAATAGATCATAGCTGTTTAACCATCGACAAGGTAAATCCACAAGTTTGTCCAAATTCGGCGCCATTTTGTCATCCCGTGTCGGTTGTCAACAATTCGGCCTTGTTACTCTTCCATCCAAACCATTTCCATTCCAGTAATAATAAATTTAACCCTTTATAACGGTAGGAAACTAAAAAATCTAAACAAAATATAAGAAATGCGGCATTTTATCACCCTGTAAAATGTTGCCTACGAGTCCTTCAAAACATTTCGTACAAATCTCGCGCGGTTTAGTAACAGGGACGTGACAGGGGGGTGGAGACTTGAAAAATGAAAGCAAAGCCCACACAGTATGACAGTATGGACCGTATGGTAAAACCATTTAAACCAACAATCAACATAAACAAGTGACTTGTTCATATTAATAAATAATAATATGTATATATTTGTCGCTACAAGAAATAAAACAAACGTTTGTATGATTGTATTTAGCTTTTAGTCTATTTCACGCAGCCTTCTTCTATCTTCGTGAAATAATCCACCCCCCTGTCACGTCCCTGTTACTTTGTCACGCGAGATTTGTACGGAATGTTTTGAAAGACTCGTGAGCAACATTTTGCAGGGTGATAAAATGCCGCATTTCTTATATTTTGTTTAGATTTTTTAGTTTCATACCGTTATAAAGGGTTAAATTTATTATTACTGGAATGGAAATGGCTTGGAAGGAAGAGTAACAAGGCCGAGTTGTTGACACCGACACGGGATGACAAAATGGCGCCGAATTTGGAGAAATTTGTTGATTTACCTTGTCGATGGTTAAACAGCTATGATCTATTTGAAACCAGGTTGAAACTTGTTTAAATATTCTTGATACCATTATGTGTGAGATGATATACACTTTTTGAAGGATGTGGACGAGATCGCCGATAAAGAGCGGAGTAAAGTGGAGAACTTGGCCAAATACGTCCATTTGCAGGAGGTAGGCACATTTCAAATTATTATTTTGGTCAGAAAATATTAACTATTTTACGCCAAACCAGTGATAATATATTTAAATAAGTACCAATTATGTTTCTATCAAAAAGATTTAGGGAAAAAGGTTATGTAAGTCCACTGCTGTTTATCTGAAGTTGAAGCCACAAATTGACGACGTTTTCTTGTGAAATATTAGTGCTAGGCATTTTACACTTACCAATGACCACCCCAAAAAATACCATCTCTGAACCATATAAGCACCTCAGAATAGCCAAAGCTTTATGGTTTGGTAGATAGCAGTATGGCGAAAGCATCGTTTTTGGGTGTGGTCAATTCGAACATTTCTCCCCGGATTGGGGTTCGGGCAGTGTTACCATGTTGACCGTCATGGTCAACTTGCCCGAAAACAGTTGAGATTATCTGTCCTAAATGAAATGCATACAAACTCATATACAGGTCCTAGACTAAAGTTGTAGACAAGATATGTTGTTTACGTGCGACACGCATACGATTACATAACTCAAAATAATTCGGGCAAAACCGATCTTTTGTTAAAAGGAAGACTGGTTAATAGAAATTGGTCGTTTTGAGTGATATAATCGTGTGGCGTCATTGATCCGTGTCGCTGAACAATGAAAGAAATTGTTGTGAAATTAGCAAAGATAATAATAGCATTTTGTGAGAAAACTGCGAGTTTACGGCGCGGGAAGTTTTCGAATTCGAACTCAGCGTGCTTGCAAGTGTTAGTTCCCGTAAAAATATTTAAGTTCCAAGACATGCTTAATGAAAGTGAACGATATGAGGACGAAGCAGACGGCCTAATATAATAAATGGTAATACCGTCTCACCCCTAAATAAAAGAGCTGGAAATTCCGCTTCTATCAATCATAGAGAAAGGTAAAGGTTGGGTATAACAATTACTTTGGCAATGGAAAACTAAGACATCATATTCAATGAAACTCAATTTTATTTAATTCAAACAATTTTGTTGTGAATTACAATAACGGAGTAAACTCTATTATTCTATTCTTGGGGGTGTTACAACTTGCCCCGCCAACATCAAACGGTAAAGGTGACAACCCTACACCCAGACCACGCGTACCTAACGTACCTATGTATTCGTTATCTGAATTAATCACACTGGCAAATGACACGCCTTTTTCAGTGTTTGGGATCTCAACGCCACCAAAAACAACAGTTGCTTTCCCAGGAATATCTTCTAGACTTCTGAACCAGCCGTAGTTAACTGCAATACCAACACTGGCATCCAGATTGAAACCTTTGCATGTTTGCTCATAACAAACTGCCTTGTCTTTCTTGAGATCCACTGCTATGCCAATTTCGACTCCATCCGACAACAAGACTGATACAGTGCCCGAGATTGAAAAGACCATTGTGTGCCAGGAAGAAGTACATTTTGCAAACGAACGTAGATAGTTCATAGTCTTCCTCGATTTCTCCCATAATCCAAGACAGGTGGCCTTTGTGAGAACCTGATCCTTAGCACCTTTCATGAAACTAACAATCTCACTTATGTCTGCGCCCTTAAGGTTGTCTCGTGAAAACGAAAAGCAACTTAGTGACTTTCCCCATCCCCGTCCATAGCTTTCCCTCAGGCAATTAGCACCAGTGTCCGTAGTTTCTCCACTGCAATGGCTCCAGCACAACGGGCCTACACCGTAATAACCAGATTTGCATGGCGGGTAACACAAGGCACCGCTCTGTTCTTCTTTGCTACCACACGAAAGAGGAACTCCAACACCACGGCCGTACGTCTTCTTAGCGTAAACATGGAGTGGTTGTCGACATGTACAGCCGTCATTCACATACCCTTTTTTGCATTTCTTCCCGCAAGTTGAGCCAAATAAGCCACATTTGTTGTACCATGGACAGGATCTAGTTAAGCAAAAGCAGTTGGAAAAAATTATGTTTTGGTAGGAATCATGCTGGAAGAAATGGATTAATGCGAACCCCCCTGCCGATAAATAACTGACAAAATAACTTGTCGGATTCTTCACGTTTTTACTAACAGTTAGAATATTAAAGAATGAAAATAATTCATTGTTTGAATAATTCAGTACGTTTCAAATCCGTTAACACTACATGGCATAATTATAGACTAGTGAGAGGGCTCCCAAGATAATCTTACAACAGTGGTGCCCTTCCTCTCCCCAACATCTTAGGGGACGGAAAATTGAGAGGAGGGGGAAAAATTAAGCTGATCCCTTCCAAATTCACGAAGTCACCAGGTGAAGTTTGAGGGTCGTCTTTCATGTTTCCCCACCCTTGCAATTGCTCCCTGATTTTCCAACAAAAATCTTACTTTTCTCGCAATAGGTCATACTACGTGAATTTTTACATTCCCATGCATGCTTTTGTTGTCTGTGAACTCTCGATCTCCCCGCAAAATTGATGGCGTGGTGGAAAACAGTGAGTTTTTTATCTTTTTATTTGCAGTCTATTCATGAGAGGAGTCAGCGTTTGTGGGAGAAATTATGCTAGAAATGATCGTGGTTCGAAACGTTATGTCGTGAAAATCACTTTTAATTGAGCTGACCTTAAGTCTTGAATCCAATTTGCGAAACTATTATGGTGGGAGAGAAATTGATTTTGATTTTTCATTGAAGATAAATTTGCGAAACCGCTATGGTGGCAGAGAAATTGATTTTGATTTTTCATTGAAGATAAATTAATCGATATACAATTGGCTATAAAAACCTTTCTTGAGTTACATTTTACAGAAACAGAAAACATTTTTTCGCCTGTGTTTCAGTTATAGTTTGGAGAACTCAAAATATCGTGGAAAATTAAACCTAATTCGGGATCGCTTTCCCACTGATTATTTCTCGTTAGCTAAAACTGCGATGCGTGTTTCTATAACTGTATAGAAACATGGAAAATGTTTTCTATTTCTTAGAAGTTTCAAGTTTGAAATATACAACTTACTTGGTATTCCGGCCGTATACGTGCAAAGGTTTGCGACAAAGTGCACCATCGTCAGTGTATCCAGATTTGCATTTTTGCCAACAAACTGGACCAACACCATAGTAACCCTTTTTGCATTTTGGATAACACAGCAGGCCATTTTTCTCCATCTTCGATTTGCAAGAACTTAGCGGTTTACCAACTCCTCGGCCATAGGTATGTTTCTGACAGGAAAAGCCAATATTTGTCGTTCTAGGAGGACATTTGGCCCAACACACCGGTCCTTGACCGTAGTTATTGTAGCCTGCTTTGCATTTTGGGTAGCACAGAAGACCGTCTTTGATTGGATAATCATAATAACAATCTTTGTCGTAGTTTTGCCGAGCTGGAACACGTCGACTCCTCCGCGATCTTCGAAATCGAGGGAAAATGCGAAATGCTCGAGGATTTCGTTGTTTACTTATTTCCTCGGACATCTGATCTATATATATATATATATATATTTATAATAAGGTTAGTTAGAGTGCATCTAATTTGTTGCGCAAACTGCGCATTGGTAAGTGTGTAATCAGCGCAATCATTAGAAGATGTATAAATTTATTTTCATCCTCCATGTTGTACGTCATTGTTGCCATAGCAACAGCAGTTACATAGCTTTTATGAATTCAAACTCGGCAAGTAAGAAAGTTCTGATCTGATTTTCAACAAGTAATATTTGCCAAAAATGCGAATCTAAATCGTAATTTATTTTTTCAAACTCTACTCAGCCACCTTAATGAGAAACGAACTTGGAACTCCGATCCCAAACTCTCAGACTCGCATACTAGACAAACTGGAATATCTCCCCCACTTCACTGGAGAGATATATTTTCCCACACCTCTTCTAATGTTTGAGATCGTTCTAAGCACGAGATAATGAGACTTAAGGCGGCCATATTATTGTGGTCTTAATTATTGTGACCTCACTAATTATTCACTGCGAAATTTCCGAAGTAGGAGAGCCCACGTATAACCAAGAACATCTTCTAACATGTCAGCACCACTGCTGTAAGTCTGTCCCAGTGAACTCCATCTATTTTACTTTACCTGGAATGATAACACTCAGTCATTTGGCAGTTAAAAAGTGAAACCTCGCGTGACCCACGCGTGAGCAGTGGCGTCAGTCCTCCACGCCATTTCAACGCCATACAGTACGTCAGTTTCAGTCCCTTTATACGCCATCACCGCGCGGCCTATCACAAATCAGCGCTCGTCAGCACGCTGGCGTTGGCGCGAAGTGCGTTGGCATTGGCTTCACGTTTCTCCCGCATGTTATCGTTCCAGATAAAAGACACGGAGTTCACTGGTTTGTCCTGGTCACGCAAATATGGCCGCCATTTGCTTCATTTATATGCATTGCAAATGCTCTATCCAGTGGTAGTTTTGAGACCAGTTGTGTATATCCAGTAATTCGTTTCAGTTGCATGTGAGAAAACTGTTTCGAGTTTTCTTTGCCAAAAATATAATATATACAGGGTACTCCTGGTTTCCATTTCGAGTAGCACTGGATTAAGGTGGCTCAGTACAGTTTTTAAAAAAATGCGATTTAGATCCGTATTTTGGACCATGAATACTTGTTGAAAAACAAAGATTCCCTTACTTATGGAAGGCAATATCTGAAGGGTTTGATTATGGCCGTTATTTTGACTTTAAGATAAGTTATGACTAATCACATTAACCTAACTTGAGAAGTTTTGCCAAGTTGTCCAAAAATACGGATCGGATCTCCATCACAAATTTTCCAATTTTAGAAAAAAGTGCATTTAGCCAACTTAAATTAATATGACGTTTCCCTGACTGGATTTAATAGTAAACTGAGAGATTGGGCACGAGACACGCAGGCATATCAAGTTGATAATCAAAATACGAACGAGCATTTCATAAGGGGCCATTCACAAAGGATGTCCGGCCAAATGATGGATTTTCAGACCCCCCTCCCCCCCTTGTCCGGCATTGTCCGAATTAGTGACCCCTCCCCCCGGACATCCGCCATGCCTCGCAAAAACTCACGCAACCTTGTATATATCAAGAGTAAAAAACTTTTTACTTTTAGAACTTTTTTATAACTGTTAATGTGAACACAAAAACATATAAATTACTAATTAAAACAAAATCTAGTGTTAACCGCATAGTCAAAATGCCAATTTCACAATGGGAAGGACTGCTCAAAATAGAGCGAAAAAGAAATTTGTTTTTGAATTTTTTTAAATTTCGGACATCCGATTGCTAAAAACCCCCCTCCCCCCCTATGTCCGAGTTTGTCCTGATTTTCCAAACCCCCCTCCCCCCCCTCGGCTCGGACATCCTTTGTGAATGGCCCCTAACATAAAAAGTTAAAGGTACCAGGTATATTAAACACGACTGGGACGAAAGAAATAACATGTTTAGGCCTGCAGACATAACTTTCTCTTTACCATTAAAATTTAATAGGCAAAGTTTGTCTGTGCATGTCCGAGATTGGAAAGAACAACATGGCGGCAAAAAAGAAGGTAAATTTTCAGTACTGGCGGAATTTAATACAACAGAAAGTCCTGTAAATAGATTTAATTTGTCAGTTATCCATATTTGTACAAGATTGCATTTTGGTGTTCAGGATGATTAATTTATATTATTTTTTGGACATCCCTCTTTGTAATTACAGTGCAACAATATGTAGTCACAGTGCAAATTTCTTTAATAACCAAGAACCAATCAAATTTGAGCTAAGTTTTATAAAATTGCTGAAAAACAAAACAAAATGGCGCCCGCTTAGCCTATTAATGCACAAAAACTTGGATTTTGGACCAAAGCTTCAGTGCATTAATAGGCTGCAGAGCGGGCGCCATCGTCTGATGATCCAATGGTCTGATGACGATAGGATCGAAATATAAGCCTTGTTTTTAGTCCATAAATCCATATATTGAGGTCTTCAAGATGTTTTAATTTTCCAGCTCTATTTTATACTTTATTGCCTGTACTAACGTTATGAGTATGTGCAGCATGAATAATAGCTGGAGCCAATTATGAAATCAAATTTGGTGATATCCTTGCTCTAGCTACTTTCTTTTAAACCTCTTAATGTACGACGTGCATGACCAGCAGAAATCTATCTTTCTTTATAAAATCCTTAATACCACATCGCTCCCAATTTGAAACAAATATTTATTTCGAGAAGTGATAGGCAAATTAGACAGCATATAAAATAATAATATAAATCTATTAGTTCCAATGTCTAGAAGAAAATTTGTCATAAAAGCGTTCAAACACAGCGGAGCTAAGTTATGGAATGTACTTCCGTCTGATGTTGGGCAGACTCCATCGATTTATGCCTTTAAGAACGGTTAGTCAATAAGCCGTCTAGTTCTCGATGAGCTGCGTCACACCACGACCTTGTAAATGTCGTATTAATTATTCATTTGTTGTTGTAGTTACGTGTTTGTATAATTGTAGCCTGTGTACAGCCGTTAATCTCGACGAAACGCGCGAGAGAACATCTGTGAGTTGGATGCATAATCCTTGTTCAGGTCACATGGATAGTTCCCAGATTTGGGGACAGGCCTTCAGGGGCGAAACTAGCCCCTTTTAATTGGGGGGGGGGCGGGGGTGTCTGCTAGAATTGCCCTGCGAAAGCCGATGATTCCCTTCAGCAAAAAGGTTTTTTTGGCCACTATTTCTTCCAAAAATGTTAGCGAGCAGGGGGGAGGGGAGGGGGGAAGCCCTGGAAGCTACTTAATAACTCTACATTTTATCATTTAAAATATTTCATTGCCCTGCCAATCCAGATGATTTGCCCTGCCAATCCAGATGATTTGTACTTGGGGTGGGGGGGGTGGGGGTTGTCACCCCCCCCCAAGTTTCGCCCCTGCAGGCCTCTGATTGGACAGTGCCTTATTTGAATAATTTGTGACAAATGAAGCTATTTCATTGGTTAATTGATAATTAGCATGCGTTTAAAATAACAACACAAACATTTTAAATTCAGAGTCAGAGATTTCCAGATCAAGAATTAAGATTTCCTTCGGGGCATAGAAAGGTTTGAAAGACTTGAAATATAATCTGAAAAACGATACAACAGAAATATATTGCATAATATTATATTTCTCGATGAAGGGAGTTGTTTTGAGTGCGAACAATGCTGAACGATGATCATGGCCGGCAAGTCCGGTGTACAAGCTCAATTCTTGGCGTACATATATATATTTGTTTTCAAAGACAATTGAAAGTATTAAATATAAACACAACTTGTTATTCAAAAGGTGCATTTTAAAGTAATTAAAAGTTAACTGGCCAAGTAAGACGAAGTTAAACACATTACATATAAAGAAAATGCTTTATCGCGAGAGGTCGGGACATATAACCAGATTGTCAATTTATTAAATTGTCAATTTCCGTCTGATAGTTTGTTGTATTTTATATATTTGTCAGCATTGTTCGCTGAGTGTCCAAATACTTATAGAATTTTATCTTGATATTCTTAAACTTCGATACAGCATAACAGATTATATTTCAAGTCTTTCAAACCTTTGTATGCCCCGAAGGAAATCTTGATTCTTGATCTGGAAATCTCTGAATTTAAAATTTTTGTGTTGTTATTTTAAACGCATGCTAATTATCAATTAACCAATGAAATAGCTTCATTTGTCACAAATTATTCAAATAAAGCACTGTCCAATCAGAGGCCGGTCCCCAAATCTGGGAACTATCCGCGTGACCTGAACAAGGATTATGCATCCAACTCACAGACGTTCTCTCGCGCGCTTCGTCGAGAGTAACGGCTCTACACAGGCTAGTATAATTGTTGATGATTTTTTTCTTACATATGTATAGTCAGGACGCCCCTCACGGAAACCACCTTTTGCTGATGGGGCTAGCGTCGTTAAATAAAGTTAAAATAAATTAACTTTTTAATCTAATCGATTATCTCTTAGGGACGGACCATTGGATATTTGAGAGGGGGGGGGGGTGTTGGGCAAACACCAAAAAAATTCGCGCACAGAAAAATACAGGAAAAAAATATCGTGCACAACAAACCTATTGAAAAAAAAAATCGAGCAAGAACTAGGGGTGATTTTTAAAATCGTAATGCAACTATTTTAAAACATTAAAATGGTGTTTTACGACAATCGAAAAAAATTATGTTTTCCACCCCCACCCCCCCCCTCTCCGGGAAATTTTTTTTAGGTCATCTTAAAAAAAATATCGTGCAAAGAAATGTTGCAGAAAAAAATAAATTCTTGCAAGCAATTGGGGGATTAAAAAAAATTCCTGCACAGAAAAATTGCCCAACCCCCCTCAAATATCTAATGGTCCGTCCCTTACTCTCTCACACTGCACAAATGTTGGCTTAATTTCCGGTTATCAAAAGGATAGTCTTTCGATACCTCCCGCCAGAAACCTATACCAACTTGATACGCATGCGCGTTTCATCATATATTAAATCCATTCTGTTTGTGAAACATATATAGTTCTGTACAGTACTACGTAGTTTAAGAGAATATACTGATTTCATATGCGTTTTGTTGAAAAAAATATTGAAAAAATGTCATGTTTAAAAAACGTTACAAACCTTTGTCTGCGGATGCTGTTGCTATGGCAACTAACAGATAGATGCAGAATAGAAGCAAAATAATTTTCATTCTTCTAAACTTGAGGTTCGCAAATATACTGGAAAAGAAACAAGAATAAGATATTAGAAAAAATGGAATTATGCAATTTTTTCTTATCTAGATCACCACATTCATGAAGTGGATATCCCGTCTGCATGAAGTTTTGTCTAGGATATACAATACTTCACTGAATTGCAGTGATATCAATTAATTAATGATAGCCATTGATTACAAATTGACTCTTGAAATAAAGAATAATTGTAGATTTTTCTTGTACGCATCGATTACATTATTTTGAATAACGTTTTGCATTTCCTGACAATCTACCATTACATGCATGAACGAATATCTAGCTAACACTAGATTTCTTGAGCTGCCAAACCTATTACAATGTTCTCACCAGCGGAAGTTGTATCGCTTATCTTAATTAACGTGTCTTATCGGTTACGTTTTCTTATCTTACTTATCTTATTTAATTTGGGGATGGAAGCGGAGTAGCATACAGCTGAGTTTAAACTAGTTTGAATATGAATATTTGGGGTAGGAATGTAGATACTGAAGGCAGAAACATAGTCAGTTTATGAATATTTGAAACACAATTGGAATGAATGTCATAGTCGTAGGGCGTATACGGGGCAGGGACTGCTCCACTTAGTGCAGATCCTACTTAAGTCGGGCAGATTCTACTTAAAAAATCGGGCAATCTGCTAGGCCTGTTTACTTCTGTATAATATCCCAATATGAATATCATGGCAAAATATTTTAATTATTAATATTAATATTTAGTCACAGAAACCAAATTTGTTTTATTAAATTCGAATTACGCGCACGAGAGTGAGCAGTTTTTCCGATGTATCTTAAAGAATGAAATCCCAGAAATACTGGAAAATAGTATCATATTTTTTATTTATGGTTTTACATTGACTTTATTCTTGGCGTCTGCATATTTAGGAATAATGAAGGTATAGAAATATTGAATAATGCAGGTATAAATACTGAATTGAACATATTGAGGCAAACATATTCTGCTTCCAACCCCCAAATATTTTATTTTACCTTATAATTATTATCTTTGTACAAAACTATGTTAGAATAAATATTAAATTACAATAAAATTATATGAAATATAAGTAAAAATTCAAATATGAAAAACACGTGAAATAAAAAAATAATATCTTGAACTATATACTCACCAAAATAAATTTAGCGACCAATCACACTGTCACAACTTGTATATTCACCTTCTCGTCGCCTTCTTTGAATGATTGCAACTGCTCGTTGCTGCTGTATTTATATACTTTCCTCCAAAGGCGTGTACCCCTCCCACACTTTGGTATGAAATACCAGCATATAGTACCTAGTATTCACCAGGTGCCAAAATAAAGGTAATAGAAGCAGCAAAAATGTATGGAATGTTTTAATAAGATGTAATCATATAGATATCTGTAAACATCCCTCAAGCATTACCTCAAACGTCAATATATATGTGTATAGGTATTGTCCACATTATTTTACAATTGTCAAATAATTACTACGATTTTGTATTTTCTTCAGTTATTTTTAATCCAAAGTGTTATATGAATAACTTCCTCAAAAAGTTTGGTCGTTCCTTGTTTCACCATAACTTCCTTAAAATAGTTTGTTCAAGACCTGGTTCAAGACTACTGTATATTGTTTCAAGATACTGCTCCAACTTCTTAAGTTCCAGTGCGTAAAACTCCGCTCATGTATTGCCTCTGGCAATGAGCTTTCGCAAGTCCTGTTATGTAGCCCAGGGGCGTAAGTTTGGACCAGCCTGCCCCTGGTCCTACCGGAATTGGGTGCCCCAAGGCCGGGGTATCCTACATCCTTTTGAAGTTTCATGGTTACAATATAAACATTTTGATGGTCGTTTAGAAGCAAATTTTAATGGTCTCTTGAACTGGAAATATAAATATATAACAAAATATACAACAACAAAAAAACAACTATGCAGAAATAACACCATGCAGAAATTGTTTTTGACATAAACAGTGAAATGTTTGCCACTGTACTTAAGCATGTGTAACCTTAGATGAACAGGCCCCCCGGACAACTCAGTTCAGGGTGCCCCCCTGGAAGCCTGTTTGCGTGGGTGCCCCCGGCTCTTACCGGATAGAACTCATAGGAGTTACGCCACTGATGTAGCCTCTTTACTCTTTAGAATAGGAAAATTTCACCCTGTGGATGTATGGCCACGTAAAATAATTTCCTTCATTCTCATCACCGCCCGACTGTATTTTAAGAGCCGCGTGAAAATTTTTATATTTTGTTATACAATATAAATGTATACCGCCCGACAAATATGTTTATTTCGGTTTGTGACACTTCACTTTGGAAATCACAGAAATATTAAACGTTAGGAATTATTTTTTATTTATATATTGATATCTAAATTATATAAACACAAAATATAAAACATAAACCTCCCGCCTCTTCGACATTTTCAATGTGTAGTGATGAGAATCAAGGAATTTAAATTATTTTATGTGGTCTATATTTATTAGCGTGGGATTACCTTTCCTGTTTATACTTAAATTTACATCCTTGCATAACTATATATATTTAAATATTCTTTCCCATTCAAATCAAGTATCCCAAGGCTTTTTAGAATTTAACTTCTTCGGGAACAGGCGAAATGTTAACCAAACACGATATTTTATATATAATCGGTATATTATACGACAATATATGCATGTAGGTGACGCCCACATCGTTTGTGAATAATTACTATATTTTTTTATTTTCTTCAGTTATTTTTAATTCAATGTTACGCCTCGATATATTGTTCAGCAAAACTTCCTACGAATACCAGCCTAAGTTTTCCAAAACGTTTGTCCTCTTTTGTTCCAGCATAACTTCCCTAAAATAGTTTGTTCATGATCATATTGTTTCAACATACTGTTTCAACATATCGTTCTAGATATTGTGGGGTGAATCTTCTGTAATGCTCATGTCAGTGTTACCTCCGATCTGCAGTCTGCATGGCCGATAAACATTCACGAGCACATGTTATCTGTATCTTCTTTAAGAATGGGAAATTCTCACCCTGTGGATGTATATTTATTAGTGTGGGATTGCCTTTCCTGCAGTTTATACTTAATTAATAACTTTATACAGCCTTGCATAACTGTTCGTACTTTAATATTCCTTCTCGTTCAAATAAAGGATCCCAATTAAGGCCTTGTTGAATTTAAATCAACTTCTTCGAGGAAAGACGATGGAATATTAACCAAAATCGATATACGTCAATAGTACAAGTAATGCCCACATCCTTTACAATTGTCAATATTTACTATGATTCTATACTTTCTTCAGCTATTTTTAACCCAATGTTACGCCTCGAAAGTGTTCAGCAAAACTTCCCACGAATGCCAGCATAACTTTCCCAAAACGTTCGTTCATTTTTTGTTTCAGCATAACTTCCTTAAGTTAAAATAGTTTTTCATGACTATATTGTTTCAACATACGTACTGTTTCAATATAATTTATACTGCCCTAGATTTTGTAGATAAGTCTTCCGCACAATGCTCATGTGTTGCCTCTAACGATGTATATATTCACATAAGCACTGTTAAATATTATGTCACCCCGTGAATATATATCTATTAGTCAAGGGATTACTTTTACTCTTTTTTACTTAAATTTACATCCTTGAATATTCCTTTCCGTTCAAATGAACACTGTAAATGTCAAGGAGTTGAATCAAGTCCAGAATAAGTGTGATTTCTGTGACTGATAACACTTTTGGAGCAATTGATTCATCTCCTTGAAATAGGCAATTCCAGCTATCGACTAAATTTTGATCTATAGGCAAGAAGAACAAAATCCATCACCACAGCTAAAAGGAGTATGTTAGCTCTACGACATTTGCAAATTTTGTATTAATTTGTATGACGCGCGGGTAAACGCACCACATTTGGGCCAAATTAATTAATTTGGGACAAATTAATACAAAATTAATTTGCAAATTTCGTAGGGATATATTTTCCTTATTTTACAACATTTCGCAACCAAACTTTCCAATTTTACTAATTTTAACATGCTCTTTCTAGCTGTGCATGGTGATGGATTTTGTTCTTCCTGCCTAGATCAAAATTTAGTCGATAGCTGGAATCATCCATTTACAATCAAGGATCCCCAAGCTGTTTACGTGTTATGCCTCGAACATGCAGTATATAGTGACCACCAATTTCAAAAATTCCAAAGAATGCCAACATATATAAAGTTTGTTCCTTTTTTGTTTCTACACAATTTCCATAAACTAGTTTGTTCATTAATATATTGTTTCAACATACTGTTTCAACATCTACCTTATTCGTACTTAATTTCTCGCGACTAAAAGCTATAAAAGCTCGCGATTAAATTTACGCACGCGAAATTCTTAATATATAAGATCAACAAATGTACAGCTCATATTTATATATATATATATATATATATATATATATATATATATATATATATATATATATATATATATATATATATATATATATATATAATATATATATAATATATATATAATATATATATAATATATATATCATATATAAAAAAAAATTTTCACCCACTGAAGAAGCCTTAACCGGCGAAACGTCTGGGTTATAGTCATTATACCTTTTTATGCCTGAGGAAGTTCTTGTTTTATTTTAATTTTTAAAACACCATTCACATTGAAACCAGGCATGGCAACCATAACGCTTTCATATATATATATATATATATATATATATATATATATATATATATATATATATATATATATATATATATATATATATATATATATATATATATATATATATATATATATATAGTATATATATATATATATATATATATATATATATATATATATATATATATATATATATATATATATATATATATATATAGATTAATCACTAGGCGAAAAGCCATAAAGGTATATAAATTAATCAACACATAACGTAACGTTTCGACTTTATTGTCTTCATCAAATATAATCTTACTTAATTTTAGATTTAAATATAATCTTACTTAATTTTAGATTTGCTCAAGAGAGGAAGACGCTGATAAACATTTGCAGGAATTGTCGGGTTGGCTGCAAAATAGAGCCTACCCAATGTGGCTTATTAGGAAAGAATTTGAGAGGTTGCAATCTTGTGATAAAGCATCTAACAAAAAAAGAAAAATAGGAGTACCTTTGACAATTACGTTTCATCCTCTGTTAAGGGACTTTGGTCTTATAATCCGTAAATATATACATCTATTATACTTAGATCCAGAAGCTCAGAAAGTGTTTTCGCCCGGACCATTTGTGGCATTTAAAACTGGCCGCAACTTAAAAAGTTATTTAGTTAGGGCTAATGTACCGCCGTTAGTGAGGGAAAAGGGGTGTAAGAAATGTAAGAAAGCACGATGTTTAACGTGCAATAATATTCGAGAAACCGACAGCTTTGAGTGTTCAACAGATGATAAACAGTACAAAGTGAACCATAGGTTGAATTTCGACTCGAAATGTGTGGTTTATCTTCTTACTTGTAAAGTCTGTAAAAAACAATATGTTGGCCAAACAACAGATAAATTTAGGTACCGTTGGAATAATTATAAAGCCTGCCACAAAAAGGCAGTTAATAACGAGGCCTATACACAAATGTTTTTCCATCAACATTTCTTGGGTAATGGACACAATGGATTGATTAGTGATTGCGAGATTGTTTTAATTGATAAAACTGACCCAGCGGAACCGACCAGACGTGAGGCATTTTGGATAAGCAAACTAAAGACAATGCATCCTTCGGGATTGAACATAGAGAATGCGTAGCAATGTTAATTATAGTTAACAGGATATTGTTATTTGTATGGTAAATCACTTATATTCATATTATGTATAATTAGCAAAATTGGGAGGGTATAAATTGGGTTCGCCTGTAAAGTAAGATTATATTTAATGAAGACAATAAAGTCGAAACGTTACGTTATGTGTTGATTAATTTATATATATATATATATATATATATATATATATATATATATATATATATATATATATATATATATATATATATATATATATATATATATATATACAATCTGCTGCAGACATGCATGTTTCGGCGTTCAATGCCTCGTCAGTGCAGCTTGGTACACGTCTAGATACGTGAGACACTCGTATTTATACCCCATGAACTCTCTCTCACCAAGGCATGTGGTACAACACGGTGACTCAACGCATCCAGACATGCGCAGAGCGTAATGGGGCCAGAGTGCTCAAACGACCACAATGGAAGTGAGCTTTGCATTATCGCTAATAGACACCCATTAACAACTCCGCAGAGTGCTCAACAACACCGAAGTGAAGGAGCGTAATATATCAACCTCGTTCCCAGGGCTTTTCCCTTTTTGTCATTGGGAAGGCGGAAATGGCCCTGGCACCGTCCGGTCACATGACTTTCAACATCCAGATATAGTGGGTGTAATAAATTATAATAATAATAAATTAGAAAATCAAAGATGGCCGCCAACGTAAGAGTGTCCACAAAATTTAAGTGCTTAGAGCGGCTTAAAAATGCGTTTAGTCTTTGAATTTTTTTCTTCATTTTGCTACCGACGTACTCGAAATCAAATTCTTCAGCTTTTATTACATGGGAACTATGTAGTTGCTGTTCTTCCAACTGGGTTTGGTAAATATCGTTCGTTCGCTAAACAAAATTAACAGCCAAAATTATTATAGTATTACGACAGATGTTCTCCAGCTGGACAGGCTTGCTTAAGAGGACACGGAAAGTGTTTTGAACTGGGGATGTTAAACTTGGTTTTACCCTTCCAAAGACTCTGCTGTGCGACGATTGGAGCGAGTTTAGGCCATATAAAAAAAAAGTTGGTTAGCGTCCTTAGCTTTTGCCAAAAAGTGGGCGGGCGGGCGCTTTTTTTTTTAATTTTTACTAACTTTTAACGCCTTGGTTTTACTCACTGTTAGGTCCGAAACTGTATTTTCTTGCGCAGTACAGATATTTTTTTTATATATTTCAAAATATAATTCATACCGTCATTTTCGCAAGCAATTTCGCAAATTATTAACACAATTGACTACAGTCAACAGAAATACTACATATATTAGAGCATGTTGATCAATAAAAGTCGGGTTTTTTAAAATAAAAAATCAAAAAAAATCCTGAGCGGGGCCTTTTTTGTGGGCGGGCGGGGACGCTAACCAACTATTTTTTTTTTATGTGGCCTTATGAGGAATATTTTATACAGTGATTCAAAGAAATGTACTGTATATGTTATTGATCTATTGTTGAATGTCACTTATTCACCTATCAATGTTAACCCCCCATATGTGGGGTATTTGATCATCAATTGCAACCCCACCCTGGGGATTTTGATTAGCATTTTGGCTCCAAGTTGGGGCATTTTGAACCGAATGACTTTTATTAATATAGTATTTATTGCAAAATGGTGGGGTATTTGACCAATATTTATTGCCCGACGGTGGGGCATTTGATTGACAATTTGCTCAAAAAATCAAATTCCCCACCTATGCCCGACCCCCCCCCCTCTGGGGCTAACATTGATAGGTACATTATATTATAAAGTGTCAATGGTTGGAATATTTATTCATTGATATTTTAAACACAGATGAAGAGCTATGTGCCCTTTCCTTGTTTACGTTTTCCTTGCAGCTAAATGCTGTTGAAGCTGGCAAGCTGCAAAACTGACATATGAGTGATATGACCCAAATATTGGATATGCATCTTAGTTTGCTTCCAGTAAAATGTAAACAAGACCTTAAGAATTCTATATGAGATAAGAAATATTACATTTAAAATCATGACTGGCAAATTAACATGTGCGAATTGATGTTTCCTAATAATAGTATGTACTCCAGTAAAGCTTGCTTGCTTCAATTCTTGCTTTTACCATCTGCACATTATCAGGGTGGAGAGTTGATTTGAATATTTTGTCCCAGGGCATAAAGGTAGGGAATAGATTTTCCATCACAAAAGGAGCAAGGTGCCCAACCAGTTAGAAGATGGCATGTACTTTAAGTGACCATTCATTATACCCTAGGGTGGGTGGGAGATTCTTATGTCAAAATGTCATGGGACCCCTTTTTTAATCTCTTAATTTAATAATGGAGACCCCTCCTAAATATTTATTTATATAACATGATGCAATTCTAATCTTCATTCATGTGAATGCCTGGCTATGAAGAAAATACATTTTGCAACTGACAGGGATATCCCCAGCAAGATCTGGTGGGGGGGGGGGTGCTCTGCCAGCTCTGGTGCCGAGTCGTGTTGGTCATGTGTGCCACCTGCCCATCAACTTGCTTCACTACTGCAAAGTCTTGCTTTACTACTGTATTTGAATTGTAATTGTTGTTCACAGCTCACTCATCATCATGTTATTACTCAAATTACTGCATCTCATTTTGCGTCTAATAATTTTTTGCTTTAATTATCATGAAAAATAGCATCCCCTCCGGCCAGGGCTAGGGGGGTGCACACCTCCCCAGTAAATCCATCCCTGTTGCAACATACACTATAAGAGCTAGAATGATTGCTTCCTTTGGATGATTTGTCTTAGAATTATATTGCCTCTATTACAACAATTCTTCCTATTCTGAAACCAGTTGCTATAATATTGTTTTTTACCACACTCACCACCCCCCCCCCAAAAAAAGACTCAACAAATCAAGGCCCCCCTCCAAGGCAATTTTGCCAGCACAATAGATTCAAGTTGATGGTAACTGTTCTGAGAATATATTAACTCATTGAGTGGCAGCATTGTGCCTAGACTTGCTACAAGTCGACCTCGAACGAAACGCAAGCAGCAAGCGTGAGCCGACGTTTCGTTCGAGGTCTACTTGTGGCAAGTCTACATTCTGCCCTTGAGTAAAATTGTCTGGCACCAGACGGAGTAATATACTAATTAAATAGGGCACATTGCCACTATAAAGGGTTAAACAAATTTAAAAAATGTTTGCAATGGTCTATATTCAAAAAGCTCTATTTGTAAATTTTAATTGACTTTTATATACCTACTTATACTTATAGCTACCTTGCCCCAGTCACTTCAAGTGAATTCTATGGGAGGAGGGGGACATTGAAAATCCCTGGATTTACTTGGTAAAAGCAAGAATTGAACCATGCATTACATGTATATGGAGAGCAGTTTTAAATATTTCTTATCATGCAAATTCCTTGATAATTGTTCTTCAACGTCTTTGGCTTAGAATGGGTACACCCCCTAAAAGTGTATATTTACAGGGTCCAAAGGTGTAAATATACACTGTCCAAGGTGTTAATATAAACAACAAAACAATGTATATAATTAAATTTTATTAAATAAAATATGGAATATTTTACAAATTGCAATTACCATCCCAAAGTGTACAATTATCAATATAATTAGGACTTAGAAGCTGTTCACATGAGTTTGACTCTGACCCAGCACCCTTGGCTAGCTCCCCTTGCCCGATCACAAGTAGAAAACCTCCACCCCCTCTGACAAATCAGTCCAGATCTGCCCAAGAGGCAGCATTTTCTGGAATATTATTAGCAGTGAAATTGTTGCATATTTTCAAGCATGCATTGTAACCTGATTTTAAAGCCTGTTTGAGCATCAAACATTGTGGCAATGACAAGATGGTCCAGCCATATGAATACAATCTTAAAATATCATAAAAACAATGCAATTTAAGGCCAGACAGCCCAACTCCTGTGAACAGCCCTTTATTACACATTCGAAGCATCTCTTGAGGCATCAAAGTACAAGCATGCACATGGAATTACATACGAGTATGTGACATAAGCCCACCATTGCACAACTTTGTCTGCAACAATGCAAATACAATCAAACTGGAAATGGATTTTATCAGTATTTATATATATATATATATATATATATATATATATATATATATATATATATATATATATATATATATATATATATATATATATATATACATTATGGCTCATGTCTAAAGACACCTGCACTTTCATATTGAAATTGTTCTAATATCATCAAAACAAAACACATCAGAAAACTGTAACATCAGCCAAATGAGCAAATCATTTTTTTGACACAATTTATGGTAAAATGAAACATGTAATAGTATCTGAAACAAAAACAAATCACATATTATTCAAAAGTTGTAAACACTGTTGCATATATGATATAACAAAATATCGTCGCATGTGGTAACTAACTATAAATTTAATAGGCCAATTTAAACTCGACTATGAAGAATATCAAAAAATAAAGGTCATGTTTCAGTTTATAAACCCAGACTTTAGTTTTATAAATATAAACATTAATACGAAGCCAATGATTCAATGAAGGCAAATTTTGCCCTAAATACTCGGTCAGAACCTCAGAGGTGTATTCTAGCACACAATTAATCTTCTCTCACAGTTTAAAACAAACAGTAATACTAACCTTCGACAAATTGTGTATAAATCTTATCGAATTTAACCATTTTGCCACAGATTTTGCCAAAAATATTTCTTAGACGGACAAAGTAAATAGTAATATTATGGACACTCCTTGCGTGAAAATGTTAATTTATCCCGAAGTTTGAATAAATTAATCCAAGATTGCATTATTTGCATAATAATGTACTTGTCATTGACCAATCAGAATACATAGAAGACCGGCCGGTGCCAGGGCCTTTTCCCGCCTTCCCAATGACAAAAAGGGAAAAGCCCTGGGAACGAGGTTGCGTAATATATATATATATTTATATTTACGAAATAATTATCAAAATTATCAAATCATTTTGCCACCGAAATAAACGGCACTATTTACATATATAGGCCTAGCATATTATGGCGCTATAGCCCCCCCCCCCCCACCCCACCCCTATAGATAGTTCAACATACCTCAACTCACGGGGCATTCAAACCGTAAGGGAACTTCTGTGATATCCAATAACATTGGAAATCATAATTATTACCAAATTTTGAAATTTATTAAATACAGGTGTAGGCCTAAATAGTACTAATTTTCGATACAATTCCACAGGACAGGGCGATCATTATGATTTGGTTTATCAAAGCTCAAAGGTTTTAAAATAGCTTGTTAGTTGAACATAGCAAGTTTACAAAATTATATTGACAACAGGGATGCCGGAACCACGGGTGCAGCGGGTGCAAGTGCACCCCATGCCTTTTGTATTCATAATTGTTTGGGTGCAGTGCGGGTGCAAACCATGGGTGCAACGGGTGCACAAAAGATTTAAAACGAATTTAACACAGAGTACTTAAGTAAGCCCCTAAATTTATCGCAACTCGTAAGGTTTATCAAGTGCAATCGTGTACAAATAATTAATGATGTAATCTTTCGAAGCTGACCACGATCAAGCGTTATTTCAATGCGGGTTTAAGAAATTTGGCGCGGTTACCTAAAAAGCAGAAAAACAATTTATATCGAAATCCTCTCAAAGAAAAGGTTACTTTGGAGGAATTTATATGTAGTAAACAACCACACAAAACTTTCTTCAGTAGAAGAGAAGGCAAAACAATTTCTGCTAATTCTGTGTGCCTTAGTTTAATGTTTGAAATTAATAAAAGGTTGCTTCATTGCTTGTGTTTGATTTTAAATTAGGTTATAAGTAGATATAAGTGCCCTTTTATTTTTGTTTCTGCCCTTTTTTAAAAAATATGATCTTTTGATAAGAAATCGCACCCCTTGCCCTCACCAACTTTCGGCATCCCTGATTGACAAACATTTAATATCAAAAATCAACTCATTGATATCTTAACTTTGAACGAAACACGGCTTGATAACTGAATTGAAGATTCTGAAATTAAAATTGAATGATGTTAACTAGGCCAATATATATACAATTATTATAGACGTGATAGATCTAGACATGCCGGTGGCGCAGCAATATATATACATTAGAGACTCGTCGTAAACTATATAAGATGCATGGGACCCTTGAATTACTGTATATTGAAATCGCTAAACATAAAATGAAACCATTTAATTTCATGCCATAGTATACAGATCCCCAAATATTCCATGTCAGTGTTTTGAAAATTTCGAATTTATTTTGGATAAAATTGAATCACTTAATATATGGAATCAACTATTTTGGCAATATTAACTGTAATATGTCAGCTGATTTAGTTGATAATAATACAAAGTACTTGATTGAGTTTTGTGAATTATGCCAGTTCAAACAGCTAATTCAAGACTGAGCCAACTAGAATTACTAGCAATTCGGCTACTGTAATTGACTTTTTCTCACAAACGAACCTGATAAATTTATTGTGTCTGGAGTCAGTCATATATATTGGAATAAGCCATGTGTTTGGTTTGTGCATGCTGCAAGGAAAAACTCTAGCCCTAATTAATCAAAGCCTAAAATTATCCAGGCTCGCTGTTTCAAACATTTCAACTTGAATAACTTTAAAAGAGATGTCAATCTTGCACCCTGGCATAGAATAATGTCTGTTACTATAGTCCAGACCAGACTTGGTATATTTAGAAAAAAATATTTTTACAAATTGCAGATATACATGCACCAATTAAAAAAGAAGAGTGCGCGAAACTAGCGTACCTTGGCTATCAAGTGAAGCTAAACAATTAATATGGGAAAGGGATAGACTAAAACGAATTGCAGTAATAATTAATGATGAAGTAGCTTGGAATAATTACAAAAATTTAAAAAATCTAGTGAATAACAAATTAAGAACCACAAAAAGCCACTATGAAAGCTCTTTCTTCAACGATAATAAGGATCATATAAAAAATACCTGGAAAGGTATTAAATTAATAGTTTATACTTTCTAAAAACAAGAAACAGACTCAATTAAACTACGATGAAGTTCTAATTGGCGACACTGAGATCAGTGTTCCAGTGGAGGTCAGTAATGCATTCAATGCACTTCACAGGCTTATAGCATGCACCTAAATTAACAACTGAGATTGATTCTCAAAATGAAAATATTGATTACGATCGCATCAAGCCATTTTGAATAATCTGCAGAAGCTATCTACGTAAATGTAGTGGTCTTGATAATATTAAAGTAAAGTAAAGTGCACCTAGCTACGACAATAGAATCACTGACTTATATCATTAACTTAGGTATTCGTAGTTCGCACTATGCCAAATGATTGGAGAATTTGGTATTATATGATTTCCAATGCTATTAGATACTACAGAAGCTCCCTCGAATGCAAGCCCCGTGAGTTGAGGTATGTTGAACTATCTATATAGCGCTATATGATATGCTAGCCTATATAAATAGTGCCATTTATTTCGGTGGCAAAATGATTTGATAATTATTTAGTTTGTTTGCTGGTAACACGACACAATGCAAACTGTAGCTTAATACTAAGACTATTATCAAATAACTTGTTATTCATGTTAATATATATGAGCTGCACATGTTGTTGATCTTATTTATTAAGAATTTCGCGTGTGTAAATTTAATCACGAGCTTTTAGTCGCGACAAAATTAAGTACGAATAAGGTAGATGTTGGAACAGTATGTTGAAACAATATATTGATGAACAAATAGTTTATGGAAATTGTGCTGAAACAAAAAAGGAACAAATTTGCAGTAGCTTGGTATTCTTAGGAGTACTTAGTATAGTAAGTATAGCCACCATGTTCAATTCTCATGCGCATTAATTATATTGTAATAATTTACTCTAGATCCAGAACCATTGATGCTACTACCAATGACAATGGTATACTAACATGGGCAAGGGGTAATTAATGGAATCCTGTTTTGTCTTTAAAAGGCCTTTAATACCATTGATCATAACATTCTATTGGTAAGAATTTACAATTTCTCATGCGTATACGACATGGCTTGTTTGCAAAGGCAGGGGCGTAGGAACCGGGGGGCAAGGGGGCAGCCCCCCAAGTTTTGCCAAGTGCCCTTTTTCCTGCAGCAAAGTACCCTTTTTTTGCGTGAAAAATTGTCATTAAGGGCTCGTTCAGACTGAGTGCCCGGCACTGGTGCCCAATGTTCAAAATGGTTCACAAAACATGTTGAGCACAGTGCCGTTGTTGAGTACTACCTCTAGAGGTAGTGCTGGTTCTTGGGCACTGTGCCCAATTTCATTTGAAAGCGTTGGTGCCGGGCACCCAGTCTGGACGCAGCCTAAGATTGCATTTTTTGCCCAAAGGGGCACTTTTGAAAACTTGAATCTATGTTATTTCCGGAAAAATGTTTTCATATCCGGGAAAAATATCATCTATCCGGAAAATTTTTTGTTATGTCCGGAAAAATTTTTTCGTATTTAGGAAAAAATTATAGTATATCAGGAAAATTTTTTTTGGTATGTCCGAAAATTTTTTTTGACCCCCCCCCCCCC
>CACRXK020003199.1:0-37671 GCA_902702795.2 Paramuricea clavata | reverse complement strand
GTGCTATATCAAAATTTTACAATTTTAAATGACGCGTTGTTGAATCACAACATGAAGCGCTAGATTGGAAGAATAGACAACTTGCATGTTAGACTAATTTTTGATTTAGGCAAAAAAAGTAAATTCCAGTAAAGAACTTATTAAAATCAGTAAAATTGCAAAATTTGGTTACGAAATGTTGTAAAATACATAAAAAATAGCCTTGCGATGTTTGTATATTTTCAGTATGTTTGTATTACGTGCGGAAATTGTTACCATTTTTGAGCCGAAAATGGTAACAATTTCCGCACGTAATACAAATATACTGAAAATATGCAAACTTCGCAAGGCTTTATTTTCTGCATGTTACAACATTTCGCAACCAAATTTTGCAATTTTACTAATTTCATTATTTTCTTTTTAACTGTTGTGTTTTATTCCCTTCTCTCTACTTAGATTAAAATTTAGTCTAACATGCAAGTTGTCCATTAAGAGGAGGAAATTTTTTGTATGTTAAGTGACACGTACGCGCTCAAAACTAATGAGTTTAATATACCACTTGCGGTTATGACCGAGTAATTCAAATACGATATCGTTTGACGTTTCTCAAGCGGAAAACAAACTTAAAAAGTATGTTTAGTGCTTTATCTGTAAAATAATACTAAATTGAAGAGATTTTAGATGGTACGCCAAAGAGAAAATCATGTCTGAAGTTCAGTAAGTTTTGCTTATATTGTTGTAAATATGGCGTCACTTTTAATTAAGCATCATTGCATTGAAGCATCATTTCCTATTATTATAAGTTTATATATTTTCCACAATGCATGTATATATTTTCCACTATTTTCGTAATAATTGTAACTCGCTTTAAGGATTAATTCTACTTATTTTTAAAAAATGTAAATAATGAACAATTTTCGCTGACATAGAAATGCAATGGCCCACCATGTCATAGAACTTAGCCGAAATAATTGAGTTTGTATTGTACTGTGTTCTATTTTATTGTTTTGTATAGTTTAAGAATTGTAAGCACCTTGTCCTTGCATGGACTTTAAAAGGCCTATGTCTCGTTCGTTCGTGCTTGATATTATCCATTTGGGTATAAATTAATTCCACTTACTTCTATATGGAAATGCTGTGTTTAAAACTTTGTTCAATAAAATTGTTAAATAAATAAAAAATATAAAATCTTTGTCTTGTTTTATCTTGTCTTAAATTTTCCAGCCCGCGAGCAGCATGCTCATCAGCACTTCGACTGTAATTTATCTACACACAAAACGCGTCATTTATAAAATTGGATGCGCAGCGGAAATCTTGGATGGGTTCATATCGACTTTCGAATTCCCATGGGAAGCCTTGCGGGATGTACTAGGAAACCGGACCAATTTCCGTGTGAACATGAAACCGGCCAGACAATTTGCGTCAGTCTGAAATAAAGTAGTAAATTATGGACGCTAGCGTTAATTCCTGTATTTAATTTACTTTCACACATTGGAAAATTCGATAGTGCGCCATTTGCTTTCTACAGTTGGGTATACTGCATCTGATCTCGATATTCCAATGTGAAATCGCAAACAATTCGGATCGAAGCGCGCGGAAGCGCACGGCCATCATTGCCGCGCTATTCTCGCTCAAAACGGAAACCGCGCCGGTTTTGCAAATTTCACCGAGAGCGTGTGTCAATATAAAACAAAACCTCACCAAGATTTCAAATTTTACCCCTAAATTCCTGTCCTTTTCAGATGCGTGAAGAGAGAAGTTCTTACTTCTTGTATTAGAACGACCAATACTTCAGCAAACACTTAATCACCTCATTAGGTAACTTCAATTAGAGCGCCGTTAAATCGCTATATATAATAAGATTAATTCACTTTTTATCTGTTTCCTTTCAGCATCTAAGTATCATTAATCCCGGACAGTCTTATATATCGGAAAGACGAGCGAGTGCTCTCATTTCTTGCTGACCAACGTTCGTAGAGACAACTCCATCACTTGCTCCAGCGCGTTTTTCGATTGCACTGAATTCTACTTCGTTGGATCTTTGCCCAAGGTATGTTTGTTAAATATTTTGTTGACATAAATTTGTTATCTCAGCGAGTTTTATTTTTCATGTTTGTGTTATCGCGTTGCTAAATTATAGACATGATGATATTGTGTGTTGTTAAGTTTGAATTGCGCACATTATGCATATCGGAAGTAAATTGTTGCGTTTAATTCGTGGTGCGCATGAAATATTTTTAACATTTTATTAGGCAAATTGTACTTACTGGCGTTCAATGTACGCGTTTTGAGTCGTGGTAAAATTGTACTCAAAGCTGCAATTATGGGCGTAACTTTGGTCTAAATAATGTATTAAGGGGGCTGGGAAAGGCAAGAAACGTTTATGAGGCTCCCCATGGGTGGCGACAAAGGCACAAGCATCGAGTGCCGATGATGCGAGACCCTGGGGGTATTGGGGGAGGAGGAGGAGTAATAATTAGAACGTATATTTGCTCGACTAATTTCTTGAGCATTTGATAAATTTGCCCTAAGAAATTGCCTTTCTCAAACAATCAAACATTAGGTTAAGGGCACCCCACGCCACCCCACGCCACCCACACCCCACGCCACCCACACCCCACGCCACCCACACAACACCCACGCCACCCCCATCCCACCGACCCACACAAGTCGTTGCTTCGTTTCCAATGGAGACGGCTGTTGGTAATATTCATAGTTGTAAACCTGAGGAAATACGTCGACGTTTCAACGAAAGCCTTTGCTAGTCGAATGCGTGTATTCGTTCGCATATGTTGCGGAATGTTACGGCGCATGTTTGATTTTTTATGGTATTTTATGGGTGTTAGTTTTCTTCATCCTTGTGCCGGCGCGCGATTTTCACACTTGAGATGCAATTATCATTTGTAATAAAATTCCAAATAGTTGCTCCAAGCCTCCAAGGTCAGAGATACATTGCGTTAATTATCTTATCGAAACAACAATTGACGCGGTGGTGTCATGCTGGGACCAGCAAGGACTCTGCTTGATTGGCTGATCATAAACTGATTATTTGATATATTATGCGCAGACGTAATGCGCCTTACCGTATTATCACCAGCTAAGGAACTTTTCTACTGAACCTATAAAGGGACTTTCACCACTCGCGTGGGATATTATCTTCAAGTGTAAGTTAAGACATATGTGTAGAATGTGTATACTTATAATACGATCGACATGTAGCTCAATTATCGTGGAGATTACTGGACAGTACTTGCACAACTATTCATTTATGTTGGGTATATTTCAACTATACGCGTATCTCTTTTCAAAGATTCCTTAATTTGTCTCGATTTTTATCATAAATCCGTAACCCTCAAATAAGATCAACTCTGACGTCATCCTGGCTTGATGACGTCACTTCCGGCGTAGTGACACATTTGCATGATAGTTTTGCGCTATTGATGAATGGGCTGTGGTGTGGGTGATGCATGCAGCTTGGCACGCTACCTTTCCAATAATCTGGATTTTATCAGACTCGATTTGAAACTGGAGTGAAATTTCCGCGATAAGTTTGCGCTATTGATGGTTAGACTATCGGACAGGTGATGCATGCAGCATGGCACGTTACCTTTTCAACAATCTGGATTAATTTTATCAGGCTCGATTCGAAAGGTTTGAGTGATAATTTTGCGCTATTCATAGGTGGCGTATGAGATGGGCGATGCGTGCAGCTTGGCACGCTACCTTTCCAAAGCTGTGGATTTTATAAATTCAGACGCGATTCATAACTGGCCTCAAGTTTGAACGAAAATTAAAACAACATGTATTAGGGAATTAACTTACGGAGCTGTATCGAAGTTCGCTTGGAATGTGAGAATGTGAGCTAAGCCAGATTAGTATTTTTGCACAAGTGAACATAACAAATCCTACAAGTTGATTGGTCAAATTTGACGTATTAAGCTGTTATATTCACCTACAGGTGAATATAACAAAACCGAAATTTTTAAAATGGCGGCTAGCCGTTTTGTGAAAGTTATACTGATAAAGAAATAAGCGAAATTAAAATAAATTCAGTCCCAAAAAACACAAAAATACTAAAACAGTTATTCGCCTCAGGCTCGGTGATTATCGGGGAATATACACCTCGACTTCGTCTCGGCGAATATTCCCCGATAATCACCTCGCCTTGGGCGAATTATTGTTAAATATTCAACTACCTCTGACCCTTCCGTAGATTGAAAGATTAAATTAACACGCTTTTCCCCGGCCGCGTGTAATCCTCCTTCTATAGAAAGCCCAAGAGGTGTAGGGTGTTATTAATTAATTTTCCCAGGACAAGTCCGGAATTGCAGTGTGCAGTGTCAGCTGATATAAGTCGAGTACTTTTTATCTCTTAGTCGTGATGGCAAAATCCTAAAATCTTGTTTTCTCTGGAGGCAGAATATTGAGTTCCCATAAATGTAATCGGATTTTCTCTGTTTCATTAGCTATGTCATGGTTATAAATGATTTTGTATATCAATAAGCTTATTTTACAGAATCAATAAATTGAGAAAACAACTTTTATAAAAAACTTAAATATAGCTCTTCCATCTTCGAATATTTTGGTATTGATTTTATCTCAAATCAAATCAAATCAAATCAAATCAAATCTCAGTGTGGCTTGAAAAAACTAAACTCTGACGATTTACGCACGTCGTGGTAGTTTACCCAGTAATTTACATGGAATAGGCAACGACAGTTCATTTAAAGGCACAGTTCAGCCTTTTGAATGATGGCCGGTATTTAAGGAGCATTACAAGCCTTTTAATTGAAAAAACTAACTAGGAAAATGAATTAAGCATAATTCAAAATCAGTGAACTCAATGTTTTTAACATTAGAAATGTTTAAAAATGGTAAAATCATTGAAATCACTGATCTTGAATTATGCTTCAAACACTCATTACATCACAAATCATGTCAACCATAATATGTCACGTGCAGTGGCTTTAAACCTGATACAACACTCCTAATTAGTATTCTTTATATAAAGAATACTAATAAGGCAGTGTCTATTGTAGTCGTGTCCTCATTGGTATTTTTTATATAAAGAATACTAATAAGGCGGTTTGTATAGTCGTGTTTGAAGCCGTTTAATAAACTTGCAGGTCGTGTTTTATTAGGTTTAAAGCCACTCGCGCTGCGTGCTCGTGTCTTTAAACCTAATAAAACACTCCTGCTCGTTTATTAAACAGTACTTAATTGATTTTCCTAGTTAGTTTTTTCAATTAAAAGGCTTGTAATGCTCCTTAAAAACCATCATTCAAAAGGCTGAACTGTGCCTTTAAGTCCCCATTTCAGGTGCTATTTTCTCCTTCTGATGGATGTGAACGAGTGGACGAGTTATGAGTGTTCAGATGAGGGTACGTGTATACTCAGAACATTCGTAACTCGTCCACTCGTTAACATCCATTAGAAGCAGCCTCGTCCCCGGCGCTTTGATGTTGCGTGACGCGCGCGCGGGAGGACACGCGTGGCGGGAAAGGAAAAATTCGGAGCGAAGCTAACGCACCTCGATTCCCGCGCGTGCGTCACGCAACCAGTAAGCACATCAAAGCGCCAGGGACGAGGCTGCATTAGAAGAAAATCCACTAGACGGCGCAGCAAAATTTGAAAGTGTTAACGGGCCTTTACACCACTGCACCTTTTGTGATATAATCCCATACAAAACAGATAACAATACTGATAATGGTATTGCCAATGTTCATTTAGATATTAGAAGATTATCTCAGTAGGCTGAAATTTCGATTCAAAACTGCAGGAATTGAGTGCAAAGGACACAATTGTTTTAAGCTTTCAAAAATGTATTATAAAAATTTAGATTAGGCCAATGAAAATTGATATCATGTTTCTCGTCCCCGCCCGCATGGGATTTATCTGCCGCACGAAAATTTTTCATTATTCATTATTTTTGAAAAATAGGCTTAACAAAACACCAAATTGATCTCCTGATCAAAGTTTTATTGCTGCATTCCGCAAGCGCAACTCAAATTGTATCTTTCTAAAGATATTACTCGCCAGAATGCCTCTATTTTTCATGTCAGCCCTGGTATTAAAGTCATTAAATTAAAATGAATTATAGACCGATGTACTTCAGATTTTTATGGGTTTTTTTACTGGGTCAAGGAAATTATTGACAAGCAGAATTCAAACACAAAAAATAATGAAAAATGAAAAAATCCCGCTCCAAATTTTTGAAAATTGTGGACGAGAAACATGATATCAATTTTCATTGGCCTTATTAAAAAGTACCTCGGAAACCTCATATTTGCTGCAATGTCAAAATTAGTGTCTCAGAAATTTGCATGAAATCAAATATTTTTTTAAAGATCTGGCTGTAGAGAGAGAGACCTTCTCTAAACTTTCACAGGCTTTTTCCAGGCCGACAGTTAGTTCATCAGAGACTTCTTCTGAACTTCAGACCTTGAGATCGATCTAGATTGGAGCCTGGCCAGTTCCTTGATTAGCCGAATTAAAATGCTAGGCTGACAAGAATTAGCTCGGTTGTGAAACGTGACCGACCCGAGACCGCCTCACGAGGTGGTCCAGTTTAGCCCGGTGTCGAATCAATCTCATCTCGTATTACATGAAGTCTTCAGTGAAGTGAAGAGTGTCTTTGACGTATGTGTTTCACGAAGAATCAGGAATTTTATAAAATAAAATAGAGAAAAAAACTTACATAAAATTTATTATATGAGCAAAAAATACAAACAAACAAACAAACTTTATTCAAACAGAGCTATACCAATTAATACTGGTACATAGAATACAAAACATTACCGAACTAGATTACAAATTAGATTTATACTATTTATAATTGATGAAAATTTTTGAGGACATCCAATGCCACCACAGATTTGTCTTTCATTGTAATAACATACATAAACATAAGTCATGATTATTAGAAGAACAAAACGAGTGATTTATTTGGTTCAGCTGATATGTATACTGATGGTTGAAAACTCCATTATACCATTAGCCTACATCTCACGCTCAAACAGTACTGAGTTAGCACGTCAAATATAAAAGTGGCCCAATTACTCTATTATATTGTTTGCCTTAGAATTATTCTATCAAAATAACCATCGTCCCCAACTAATCTCATTCGAGATAAGATTACATTGCAGTAAAAGACAGGAAATTAAAATCTGTGTATTCTGGCAAATGCTCAACCCTGCACAATGCTCAGTTTTACAGGCTTAAGATACGCTAGGAATATACAATGAACTGAGTTATCTCTGGACGGTTTTATAGTTATTACACAGTGGGGATATGGCCCCCTTTTTGTAGTCTGTTCCGCCCAAAATTGAGTATTAGGTTTTCTTTTTCTCTTCCTCTTGTTCAGCTGTGATTGCTTGTGATGCAAGGCTGGTAAACTGGTCTTCTTTTCGTTCTGGTGACGCTCTGTAGACAGGTACGACTGTTTGAAACATATGACACTGTATTTATTACTGTATATATTGGCACGAATATATATAGAATAATGATCAAATATTTCCTATTCAATCCTATTGTTTCTGATAGAATAACAAACATGGAAACTAGAAAGAGTCCATGGCATTTAACTACTAGATAGATATCTTTTACATGATATATAATTATCAAAAATAATAAAATATAATATTTGGGCTAGGAGCCATAACGTCTGGATTACACTATCAAAGTTTCTGTGATCACAGTAGGAATTTTCACAGTAAATTCTAAGTTTTGAAGGATTTGTAAGAAACGTTTGTGGGAAATGACTCATAGATTTGAGATTATTAGTTAGGTTATTCCAAAAGATTATTAAAAGATTGAAGATTAAAGTTATTTCAATAAGTGTATAAGTGTATATAAGTGCAATTAGGATTTAAGCTGAAGAAGAAACGATCCTGCTTAATTTAATTTCTTTATATTATCCTGTCTGATCCGTAATAGTTTGTTATATTTTTGGTTACTTATCTCATTTACTTGCTCTTATTGTATCTCATTTTGTTCACATACTAAGAGCATTGCTTTATTCCTTCCGCTCAACATGCATGCCGGAACCGCCGAGCAGGAAACTCTTCAGTTTGAAAATTAGTTTTGACTGCAGAATAAAGGCAAGTAAGCTGTACTGCAGTGAGGTAAAGTATTGACAGTCAGCCCTCTGAATGTAAAACACCATACCGTAGTTGAACGTTAACAATCTCTTGAAAAACTTTTGAAAATCCATAGAATGGAAATTGTATGGACCTTTATTGGAAATAGAATGGATTTTGATTGTCCATAATAATTGTATATTTCCATACTATGCATATAGTATCATAGGCGTACCGGGCTGATGCTTTTCGAGGGGGAGGGGGCCGGGGGGGGGAGGCAGTTGAAGGTTTGCCCGAATTTAATGTGAATTTAACCTATTTTCAAATTGCAAATTTCATAGCTAGTGTGGATTTCACATCCCACCCCCCCAGTGAATGGTACGGATTGTGACATTGTTTACGGCTGACGAAACAGATTACATGATCCGCGAAGGTTTGATTCACCAAAAGTGCTCCAACTGATCTGGCTAGGGGGCGGACCATTCGAAAAAGTGACGAGGAGAGGGTGCCGGGGAATGGAGTGGGGGTTGCGGTACCCTGCAGGTTCCAGAGCCGTTCTTGTGCCGCCGTATTATAAATTACGTAATTTGTACGAAGGAATGAGCGAGAATAGGCCGGAATTAAGATACGAGAACCTCTGGCAATCAGGGTTAAGGTGAGGGGGGACAAAAATTATCTGCCCAAAAGAAAAACACCATGCAAAGGGGCAAGCAAAGCAAAAAATACCTTTAGTATTCCGCAAATTCCAGCACAAGTGCAGACGAATCGAAAAAGTCGTCAGCACCTCCCCTTTCCATCACTTTTCTAAAGGGCGGTCCATAATAAGATGAAACGTGAACGGGAAAAGTACCACTTGAAGTTGGCGTGGCTGAGAAGGTCGAAAACGTGAATACTTCTTTTGTGACGTCCAAGTGGTTTTGATTGAACGTGAGTTGAGCGATTATACTCGCCTTGGATAAACACCAAAAGGCGGTCAATATTTGAATGCAATCTGCTCTTGGTCTGAGCATAGTTAATATAACTATGGTCTGAGCCGCCATAAAAATATTAAAACACAACAAAGTCAACAAAATAATTTCAAGCGCAGTTCTGGAGGTTATAGTGACGGCTACTTTAACCTCCCTTAACCTTCGCAGAAACATCAAAATCCTTTTAATCTTTTCAGGAAGTTCAAATCACGACAGTTTGTATTTCGAAAGATGCAGTGTTTGATAGAGTTTTTGACAGAATAATATCAGCTTGCATTTGATAAGCTTCCTATGTCCGGATATCAAATACGCTTGCTGATAAAGAAGTCTCTAGGATAATACGTGTCTTTAGTCACACTAGGGCGTCTCTGAGTATATAATGTGTTTGAAACAACGTTTTGTTTGAATTTTATTGAAAAATACGAGAATCAGCAGGCAGTGAGCGATGCACAAAGCATACTGAAGCACAATACAAGCTAGTACATAAAGGCTAACCCCGTTCTCCCAGTCGGAATCTGGCAAAAGCCACATCCCAGTTCAAGCTGCATTTTCGAGGTAAGCGTTGATTATGATGTATTTTTATTAAAACATAGTCCACTCATCTTGTAATCAGTGTTTCAAATACACTTGTAGTAATATTTGTTTTAAGCCAATTTTAAAACAAAGCTTGTCGTGATTAAGTTAATATCCTTGTACTGACAAGGCCCCATGTGGTATCATATAAATTTCTCTGTTTTCTCTACCCGGCACTACCGAGAATACTTTCGACAAATATGGTTTAGTTTTGCCGTATATGTCCATTCCGTGTTTGTAGTTTTAACAAAATCAACCGCTGCGCATTCGCGTGGCAATTTGCGGCGTTCCCGTGCGATTCTGTCGTGATTTTGGAAACGTTATGTCTACTCGAATTGTGTCACTTGAGGACAGCCTTTTTATGTATCGAGTCCTGTCAACAAGCTCTTGACGATGTTGTCGCTTATCACATAAATTACGCTGACTTGATCGGTTTGCGTTTCAACTGAATATACTTAACATCTTCTTAACATCTCGAGCGCAGGCGTCAAAATGTTACAGTCGGTTGAGGTATTTCTCCAACAGTTTTAATTTTTAACCCTTTTCGAGCAGTTCAGATACAAATAACGATAGCTTATTGCAGAATACTACGTGTATTAGACCTCCTGTTTGGGATGTCGCATGAATTACATCAATGACCTAACACCTTCATTGAGCCAGATTTGGTTCAGAGTTTCTAATTATTTCAACCTTGGCAGTATCATTTGGATATTATACATGTGATAAAGTACGTACTACGCTAGAGAAATTTTGTTGATCAGAAGTATTCTTTGAAAGTATTTTCTCTTGTATAAAGACATGATTTTCCTAGTTGTGAACCGATAAATCTGTCCTGTTGTCAACAAAATCCTAATGTCACGCCCTCCTACTTAGGATTTTCATTAATGGCTAGTGCTGAAGCACTCTTGCGCGTTCAGTATGTCTTTTCGTGTCGTCTAAACGACATTGTACGCAGAAATCAAACGTGTCGGCTTCTTACTAAATATCTTACCAACAGCCGGCCTGGTACAGTTAATTTGTTACAAATGTACAAAATGATGTCAAAATGTATGTAAACATTTAATAAGCTCGTTATTTAATGAAGTTATGCGTCAACGCCACAAGCCCGCGGTGAAAAATTTAAATGATAAACACGTACTTACATCGAAACATTTTATATCAAAGTGCGCAATAGCGATACAAATGGTAATTAGATTTAAGTACCGCATGCTCCATACATCTGTGGTTGGAGATTTGCAGTAAGGCTGTCCTGCTATTTCACTTAAAGAAAAAGAGTAAATCTTTGTGTATTTCTTTGGAAGAGTATACTATACTCGATGTATTTCTACTTTATTAGAAGCATAACGGGTCAACGTGCTCGATTGTCGCGCAAATTTTCCTGCTGTCACATTCTTGAATAGCTCATGGCCATTAGAAACGGCACGATGTGTTAAATGATGCACTTAATTGTCACAAGAGGACTGACGCACGGCCCGCGCAGAGGACGCAGAGAAAAAAATGCAAAATAGGAAACGACAGCTCTTCATTAACAGTGTAAAGTTTATTCTAACGTTCGTTTATGGTCAGGAAAACATTTTTCTCATAGGAAGACTGACTCTCTTAGTGAAAGATTAACAACATTGTAACACCCATATTTATTACTGTATATAAGCTTATGTGATGGGTAATAGCTTCTGTATACAAAGGTTCTGAAAAGTTATAATAGAGATACAGACATACAGTTTGCTGTATTTAAGCACTTGTTTCTTCGTAAATATGTTCATTAATGCGGAGTACAAGTTCTTGAAAAGTTTGGGAGTCAAAAATCAAATACATTTTACGAGATATTGAGTAATTAACGGATATGGGCGAGACTATATAAGCTACTCAATTCTTTATGATTTTCATAAAATTACTTTGTGTACAACGTGTGAATTTCACACTTGCTTATAATGTACATAGGCTTGGTCCAGCCGTTAATATGTACATGGCAGACATGATGAGATTTCCGCATCGGGAACACAAACTTAAGGTGTGTGAAAAATAATTTAATCAAAAATCAATTACGGATTGGTCAAGTATTAATTATTATACGGGTTCAGTTTGACTTCAATTACCATTAATGGACTATTAACCAATCAGATGCGTTTGATATATCAGATTAACCAATCAGATGCGTTTGATATATCAGATTAACCAATCAGATGCGTTTGATATATCAGATTAACCAATCAGATGCGTTTGATATATCAGATTAACCAATCAGATGCGTTTGATATATGCGATTAACTAATCAGATGCGTTTGATATATCAGATTAACCAATCAGATGCGTTTGATATATCAGATTAACCAATCAGATGCGTTTGATATATGCGATTAACCAATCAGATGCGTTTGATATATCAGATTAACCAATCAGATGCGTTTGATATATCCGATTAACCAATCAGATACGTTTGATATATCCGATTAACCAATCAGATACGTTTGCTATATCAGATTAACCAATCAGATACGTTTGATATCTGCGATTAACCAATCAGATGCGTTTGATATATCCAATTAACCAATCAGATGCGTTTGATATATGCGATTAACCAATCAGATACGTTTGATATATGCGATTAACCAATCAGATACGTTTGTTATCTGCGATTAACCAATCAGATGCGTTTGATATATGCGATTAACCAATCAGATGCGTTTGATATATGCGATTAACCAATCAGATGCGTTTGATATATGCGATTAACCAATCAAATGCGTTTGTTATCTGCGATTAACCAATCAGGTGCGTACTAAGCCAGTGAGAGGTAGAGGAAGTCAAATCTGAAACTCTCTATAAGTTAACAGTTGCAGAAAATAAATTACGATCCCTTATTGATGAAAAGCTGAATCAACAATTATATGCAACCTATCATTAATGTTATAGTTGGAAAATAACAAAACAGTTTAAAATTAAGTTAAATCACGTTCAGATTTCCGTAAATGCATTTTTTTGGCCTGCACGAAGATCCTAGAACCGAAAAAATAAATTTTCGAGCTGATAAATGTATTCATTCTTGGCCCATGTTATCGTTCAAAATGCCAACCATTGCTTGTAATTCTTCATCTAACATTTTAAAGAGCATTGATGTTTCTTCGATACAATTAACTTAATAATTTTTCAGTTCCTCTTTTTTGAAATGCAATTAAGTTCCTTCTTTGTGAGATAGCGACCATGCAAAACAGTTGCTCTCTTGAAGTTCTCCACAGGGAGTGAACTTCACGCTGACATCAAAACAATATGTTGACACATTATTTTATAGCAATGATAAGTTATTCTTTGAGTTCTTCAAAGGTGAAGTGATAGCAATTTCCTGATAACGATAGAACACTCTACAGGGATAAGGTTGTTCAAGCTTTCAACCTCCCGCTCAATTTGCTGCCGCAAATGCATGTTTAAGGGGGGATGGGGTAATTGAAGAAGAGCTTATCTAAATTTTGGGGAAATGTAGTACTATTATTATTATTATAGTGGTAGTATGTTGCACTGGTAAAAATCTTTATTTACAGTTTAAAAAACGTAAAATATAAATCAAGCTTTCGGACTAAGCGTCCATCGTCAGGATTAAAATGGCAAAAAAGATCAGTCGCTTAAATACTATTTACATGTCAATGACCTAACTAAAATACTAGGTTTTTTGAATAATTAGACTAAAAGACAAAAGAGTCATAATAGAGTCATATAAGCGTAATATAGAGTCAACAAAAGAGCCATAATAAGACACTGGATAAAAGAGTCATAATAGCGTATTATAGCGTCAACAAAGCATTATTTAGTCTTTATCAATTTTCTCTATTATGACTCTTTTGTCTTTTAGTCTAATTATTCAAAAAACCTAGTATTTTAGTTAGGTCATTGACATGTAAATAGTATTTAAGCGACTGATCTTTTTTGCCATTTTAATCCTGACGATGGACGCTTAGTCCGAAAGCTTGATTTATATTTTACGTTTTTTAAACTGTAAATAAAGATTTTTACCAGTGCAACATACTACCACTATAATGAAACTTCCTGGTAACATAACCACACTAAATTATTATTATTGTTTAAGAATATTTAAACACAGTAGCCTTTCACAATTAGTGATTTTCAAAGGGCCGTATATCACACAAAAATATTATACAATAAATATTTACAACTATATGATAAAGCGTACTGCAATCCGCGGCCAAGCACAAATTTACAGTCAATTAAAATAATGTTTAAGAATTTTAGAAAATGAATTTACTGATTAGTACATGTCGTACGCTGTCATCTATAGTTAAACGAGCATGGTTTACCATTATTGTGAACGGCCTAGACTTGCTTCGACTGTCTGCGTCTCAAAGGGCTTGTTATTTCGACGTTGTAAGAGAGCGCAAAAATGCGGGCGGGAGGAATTTACGCGCGGACAGCGGGCACGCAGGAGGCGAGAAATTCGGGAAGCGGTTGTCGTGGTTGATCTTGAGCAACCTCGTTCTCAGGCTCTTACCTTCGCACGCCCCAAGCTAAGATAAATTATTTCAATAACACAAACAAACCCACCCCTCTTCTACTGTACGTGGGCTGGAGCAGTCACCTCGGGCTGTTTGGTATCTGGCCAAAATTCATGAAGAAAAATATTCATACTTACGCTAATACGCTCAGCAGAAGTATTTGGCACCAAATCGATTGTGTTTTTGATATTATATATTCAAAAGGAAACAGTGTTACTTTTGCATTAAAAAACACTGAGCATATTTGTGTCGAACCTTGCTAGCTATTTTTACGTCGGATTTACTTTTTACTTTCAATGCCGGCCCTGTGACGCCGACTTATGTATATAATTCTGTATACAGTAAGCGATAAAAAAACAAAAAGCTAAAGACGCAAAAAAATACCGCATTTTACAAGGTGTGAAGTACCTCCAAAATAGGTTTGAAGCAAATCAACACGGTCAATGTTCACTGTGAGTCTGTAACCTTAGTGAGTACCTTACCCCATTTTTGGACAACTACAGATCCATGGTGACATAATCTTGCTAACTGCACCAGACATTCTGGCAAAATGCCTTTGCGTGGGAAAAATATAATATCCGACAGAAAATAAACCTTTGATTACAAATGCAGCTGTTTTCTGTATTTTCGTTTTCGGCGTCGCATTTTCTTGTGCAAATTATATATTTGCATGGTGCGCGTCTTCGAGTGTAGCTTATTGTCTAAAAATAAAGTAGGGAAGAAGAATATCTTTCTACCAAAAGAACATTTCCATGTTGACTTTAGTACGCACTAGTCTTTATTTTTATCACATTTCCTGTGTTTGGTAGAAGGTAGTGAAAGGTTTGAATTTCGTTTGATAAAACGCGTTTCCTTAAAAGGGATGTTTAAATAACTCTGCGCGCTGTTTGAAGATGCGCAACTTTGCGCGCGCACGAGATGGAATGATCATCGTTGAGGTTTTGTATCAAAAAATCTTGTTCTTAGTAAGAACAAGATTTTTTGATTGGCACGCCTTGTCGTACTTTTCAGTAGCGTGGACACACCAAGAATTCAAGTTAGCTCGTTTTGCGGATATGTTTTGTTGCAGAAATAAACAAACTAATGTTCATTAAATAACATAGCCTCCAGGGCCACTTGACTGGGTTGACTTCGATAAATCATCAGTATTAAATGTATGGTTGTATCATTTATAACACTTTATAACAGAACAAGTGCTTTGCTATTATATCAGATTTATCACTCAATCACCCAGGAATCTCTGATTACTAAACGCATGAATGAAGTTCATTCTTCGCTATATAGTTTCTCTACAGCGCTTGTCTATTTGTTTCAACTTCAAAAACATGTGTTAGTGGACAAGTTTAGATCTGCAGAGCAGGGAATAGTGACGTTTATTAATTTTCCTCTCTTCCGCTCTGTCGAGGTGTGATTATAAATTAAGGCGTTGATGATATGGAATTTAATAGTATATTTGATTCTCCTGAGTGAAAACAAGACTTTGGGTGGCTGGTTGGATGGGGATAAGAGGTCTGTAGTTATGTTCAAAAGGAATACAAAAGTGATTTACTATAATTCGATTTGTTTAAATTTAAATGCGTCTTGGTGATTTTTGAATCCTTTTGAATTGTAAATTCTTCAGGCTATAATATTAACATATTTGCGTGCACTCATGGCTTATTGTAACGCGATTTACTGTATAGCTGATGATGATACACGTACACAGATACAAATTAAACTTTATTTAGACACGCTAGCCTCAACAACTGCTAAAACAATGAGCTGGTTTTCACGAAGGACGTGATACACGCAGTATGTTACATAATAAGTTGATAATTAAAGTAAGAAATAACGAAAGTAGAAGCAAGAGAACACTATGAAAATACATATCATAGACAAATCCAAAGATGAAAATCGATGAGCCAGTTTAAGTATAAAATGCGTGGCGAACCTCTTGACCACTGACACTCGAATGACTCAATCTTGGCCAATCGTGCACGGATGGAGATCTCTGACACTTGCGTACTTTATTCAGTACTTGCGGGAACCACTGAGTATTTTCATAAAATACTATACAACGGTAACTCCGAATAAAGTAAGCATTTTGATTCAACGTTTCGACTTTATTTAGTCATCATCAGGAATCCTGATGATGACTAAATAAATTCATCGGGATTCCTGATGATGACTAAATAAAGTCGAAACGTTGAATCAAAATGCTTACTTTATTCGGAGTTACCGTTGTATTGTATTTTATTCAGTACACATAAAGGGATTCAATCGTGCAAATGTATTAGTTTTGCTCGGGAATTCTGGAATATTATTGTGAAGCCAACACAGTTTGCGCGATTATGCATTTACGCATGTATATTATTTGTTACTAGATTTATAAACCAATCAGATGTAATCGTATTTCACTTGTTTTTCATGTATAGTAATTTCTGCTGAAAAGTATTGGATTACTGTTGCGGCCTAGGACCTACAGTAGCAGGCTAGGATTTCTATGAATGAGGATTACGGTGATCTTTACTGTAACGATGGCGCAGGAAATACCTGGCAGATGTGTATAGAATTACTACGCTTGCCATTTTAATATGAACACATAACCTCCAATTCATTATGTTTGAAACTTATAGAAATTTTAAAGATTGCGTAACATTGAATAGAATCTAAAGAAACTGAAGAATCATTTACTGCCAAACATATTTGATCATATTTGCGCAACAAAAAACAGCCTGTAATTTGCGCGAGCACTAAAATCTTCATGCACTTTGTTAGCCTGCAAAACAGGCGCAGGCTAACACCTTCGTGTGTGCATTTGTGACATTAAATATCACACGTCAAACGATAGTCAAAGAAAAAATGTAAGCTATATAAGGCAATAAATAAGAGTAAAAGTAATAAAAGTCTTGTTATATTAAACTGAACTGTAATGCATAATGATTTGCCGGTATTGCCTGTAGGCTATGAATGTCTTGAATATTGCAATGTCTAAAGTTCTTCGCACTTTCTCAGAATAAAACACTAAGCTGTAAAATCTGTTCTATTTTTGTCATATTTAATCATTCGAAATATCTCTTGGAATTTTGTTTTCGTACAATATGTTTACATGTGTCACGAATTTCAGGATCTCACGACAAATGCATGAAGGAATATTTTATTAAAGCGAAATATCAAAATGACCAAAGTTACGACGACTTGATATATTGCGCTTTTGTGGTATCAATGTTGTATGGCTATTCTGAAGGGTCAGATTTTTTTATTAAAACTTTATTCAAAGACACTATAGCCCCATCAGCAAAAGCAAACAAAACACATAGCTACAGTTGGACGGTTTGCCATTTTTAACCGCATAGAGGCTGTGTAACATCAGCCGGAAGTTCATTCCATAACTCAGCCCACGTTGTATTTTCAACGCAGCCGTTTGGTCACGATTTTTGACATTTCTTACGATTTTTGCAAGACTTCTGTATGTCTCCAGTAATTTCTATCGTTTGAAAAAGTTCTAAACCAGGCTCGTTTCTTCCCTTATTAGTAGTGTTAAGCTGTTTAATGCGCTTGCAGTACTTCAAATAATCTATAAAGCCGTATATTAATATTATTAATTTAATTTTACCATTTACGGTCGAATGTATATCATTCTATATACGCTTGTCTATCCTGTGTTAATGATTTTACTTCTATATAGGTTGCCACTTTCATCGTCTGTGTCTATATCTGAACAATACTCCTAGACGGTAGAGATTACTTGGCTCTGGTTTACTTCATTCTTGGTGTGGTTGTCTGAACTAGCAACCAGAATATCGTGGTTAGACTAAGGTAAGCGATACCAGTGAAAATATGCGGAATGAACCACAGACTTCGTCCTGTTGCGCTATTTTGCCAATATCGGTGGGTTGAAAGAAGTCATTCATGTCGGTTATATAGGCATACTGCCTAACAGAGCCCAAGCGTAAAATAAAATAAAATAAAATAATTTTATATTGAACTGCTCCATCAGGTTTAAACAGTTCTCCTTAGTGGTCCAGTAACGGTTCTCTCTGGTTGGATTCCTGCGAGAGGGCCTATATATAGTTACATTTTTGGCAACTGCTCCCGGGTTAGCTCTAAGAAATGTATAAAATTCACACTGTATAAAATTAGTGCCTGATTGTCCTCATTGGTGGAACTGATGTTGTTTTCAATTCCCATTTTGGCGATTCATTTTCTAATCCATGGCAGTTCCGCAAAAATAATCCTATGCCAAGATTAATAGAAGTTTTTCCTTGTGAATTACTTGCTAACAGTACAGTTTGAACTTTCTCTTAAGCCTGGCTTCCATATATGATCGTAACGGTCGTAAAAATCGAGTCACGATCTTTCTCAACGCCGGCCAGTTTATAATAGTTTATACCTGTGAAACACATATAAATGATAAGTATTCTCTAGTTATAATCACTTCGTGTATTTTCAGTTCTAAAATGTTGTATTTCGGCTGATGAGAAAGATCGTGACTCAATCTTTACGACCGTTACGACCATATGGAAACCAGGCATTAGAAGCAAAAATCTAAACTAAAACGCGCAACTCAAGTAATTTCTATTCACAATTCCAGAAATTTTTTTGCAACTGCAAGAATTGAATGTTACTGTAGCTGGAAGGCCCACGCACTGACCACGTGTCCGCAACCTTGTCTGGTTAGGTAGATGGGCGGATGATCCTGTAATAATGAACATCTTTCCGGGTTGTTGACTTGTTGTTCTCTCATTATTCACACAAAAGCCCTAACACCTGGGTGTTAATATGTTCAAAATGGCATCAAGGCGTTTGGGGAAAAACAACAACAACTAAACGATAAGGAACATGGGGTCTGACGTGTGCGGGGGCGAGCGTGGTATCCGATCTCTCTAATTCTATCAAAAATAGAACGTCCTTATCTTCGATATCGAGACGAGTTTTTTTTATAAACTTTGTTCCATTCTATACCAACATTATCAAAATTTTTTCGATGGAAATTTCCAGTGGAATTCAGTTTTACATTTCTTAGACCTAACCGGGAACCGTTGCGAAAAATGCAACATAGAATGTAGGCCTTCTGCCTCTAGCAGGAATTGAACCTGTGATTCCGGTGTAGTGCTCTAACCAACTGAGCTACAGAGGCCAGTTGTCGAGCTTAAGGCCCTGTCACACTATTGCGTACGAGAGAAACGTATGAAAAGCGTATGAAAATTAATGAAATAATTTTCATACGCACAAAAATCCTTTCAAATGCCAGCATATGAGTACCGTACATCTGGCGTACCTCTAGCGTATTCAGCGTGTACCTAGAATATGCTTATCGTATAAAGTATATGACGCCGGTTCAATACGCACAAAATGTTTGAGCATGCTTAAAAAATTTTTTCTGCCTCGCCGTATGCCAGCGTATACCACCGTACGCGACCGTGCTTAAAACGTATACAACCTATGCCTAACGTACCCCTAGCGTATGTCAGCGTATACCGGCGTATGGGTGATATTTTTCATACGCTGGCATACGCTAGTACGATACGCAATAGTGTGACAGGGCCTTAAGAACAAGTGTATGTTAAATGTATAAAACTCTCAAAGTTGAGATTTCCATCCATAAAAGCCTTTCTACAATTGATTAAGAACAACTGTTCGGGATTAATTTCGATACGGATGAAACCTTGTCTTCACTTTCCCATCGTGTTAGAATTTTACCGCTAAATATCCTTGGTCAGGGTCTATCCCCGGATGTTTGTGGGTCGCCCTTTGTTGACTCGCCAACCGCGGTTAGTGACTTTTGCCAGAATCATGTTTAAAATCACCGTAGTCTCTGTGTGTGCGCAGAAACAGAGCTGTTCAACGGGACGTGTAGGGATTCTGTGCATATATTCGCAACAGTGGAATCAGTAAATATCGTGGCTCTCGACATAGCTTATTGTGAGGAACTGCAGGGAATCCTGAGACACTAAACGCGGTAAAGGATATATTTATTTTTCTTTAGTAATAATAGAAATTGTTTTTCTTTTTGTTTGTTCTTGTTTGTAAACAACTTATTTGTATTGATGTTATGAAATATAAATTATCGCCAGTAGATTCTAGCATCTTCTTACATGCAGTAAATCTGACTATAAGTTAACTCTACCAAACCTCACCACGCTTGCCTTTCATGCTGGGAGTCCCGGGTTCAGTCCTTGCTCGGACCTCTACTCAAGGTCTTAAAATAATTGAGGAGAAAGTGCTACCTTTACATTGACATCAGTAAATGGTTAGACTTTCGCGTCTTCTCGGATAAGGACGTTAAATCGTAGGTACCTCGGATCCCCAATCAATTGGGCAATACTCGATAGCTTGTTGGGAAATTCGCTCACCAATGAGTGAGGAACTCAATGAACTCCAAGATTTTTCCAAATAATTTGTTCTATAGTAATACTACATATATTGGATCTCTGGGGAGAACTTATAGACTCGCACACGGAGCTATTTTGTATAAATAAAGGTCTGATTTCGGAGTGATGCAAAAATATCTTGCACACAGAATGTCGAGCCTCACATTCCAATCTCGTCCATTTACGCATGCTTCCCACTGTATTAATCCATAACCGTTAATCCTGAAATGCGCAAACATGGCGACGCGTTTACTTTGCGATAATTAAACATAATTCGCACAATACTTGTCGCATGCACACAATGAATGCTTGATCAATATCAGGATACTGACGTCCTCATAGTTTTTGGAATATGAACTATGACGTCACTGGTTGGATTTTCCAAATTCCATTTTCTCTTTGTACAAACGTTAATGAAAGAGATGATCCTTACTAGGCCTTTAGAGAGAACAGTTTAGAACTGACAGAGCAATCCAGTATAAGTAAAGTTGGTTTAGTTTAGGTTTCCTCCTGCATAGTAACACTGGATCAATAAGAGATGATCCTTACTGGACCTCTAGGAAGAACAGTTTAGAACTGATAGAGCAATCCAGTATAAGTAAAGTTGGTTTAGTTTAGGTTTCCTCCTGTAGTAACACTGGACGAATAAGAGATGATCCTTACTAGACCTCTAGGAAGAACAGTTTAGAACTGATAGAGCTATCCAGTATAAATAAAGTTAGTTTAGTTTACGTAGTCTAACACTAGGGTAATAAGAGATGACCTTTTGATCGACCTTCATAGAACAGTTTAGGACTGATAGAGATATCCAGTATAAAAATCTTATAATGTACTGTATCATATAATGAGAATCTGACATTCCAATGTCGTCCTGTCTCGCAGCTCATTAATCCATAACCTTTTAACATGTAGTTGAAATGCGCAAACATGGCCAACGTTTACTTTGCGATAATTAAACATAATTCTCACAATTCATGTCATGATTGAACTCATAAAACATGCCCGCCCACTGAAAGACGACGTTTGTAACTATATCGCATTGTCGTGCTTGGCCCGGTCATGTAAACCCAACCCTTGAGGACTTAATCACTCTGCTTTGTTCCTTCAGGTTGTGGGTGGCCTGAGATTAGCGTTTTACGCAAGGAGAATTTGAATAGCGTGGTACACTCTGATTCACGAGAGCTGTAGTGCAGAGGAGTTTATGAGAGCAAAACGGATTTGGCCGTCAGAGAGGATAATTCGCTTATAATCTGAGGTATGTATCGAGCTTATTAATGATAGATATAATGTATCACCATGTCCACGGTAATGTCTAGCACCATGCCGGTATAAAATGGTAAATTATGCTGCCACTTTTTAGCATATAGAGCGAAGCTGCTCTGACCATACTGATAGCCGCATTTAGGGCGCTCTCTTTGAGACTTTGATATTACGGGGTTAGCTCTTAAATGTTTAACATACATTCATATTCAGTTCTTGTTCGAATCTAAATTTTACCATATTGGTAATGTAATTCAATTAGCTTTCGAATGAATTTATTTGTGGTACTTTGGTTGAATGTGACGTCACGGCGTGTCGCAACTCGGCGAGAGATGCGTTCTCTTTGAACCGGCAAATTTGCGCACATTTTCAGGCTATCATCGGTTACCGCCATGCAACTTTTCTTTTCGACATTGATGACATATTGTCAATTCTATAGAGATCCTTTTGATTTCTACGTTAGAAATTACAAATCGATGTCAGTTAGACTAATAACATACTGGCCCGATTGCATTTTGCTAAAGGAAATAGGGTTGCATATTTAACTCGAATTCTTCATGTTGACATACACTCGTGAGAACGTTTATAGAATAAACTAGCATTAACTTAAAACCCATCGGGGAATCCCTGGAGGGGGGGGGGGGGGGGGTAGCGTGGTCGATCACACCGCCTCTGATTATAATTAGAAGAAAATCAAAGATCGCTACTGATCCTGGCCAGAGCAGCATTCAGGATCTTGAAATATTTAAAGAACAAGGTTTTAGGAAGCAAGGATCTCCCAAGGGTGAAGGAAACAAGACTACTTTTGCAATGGGAACACAGAATAAAGCCGAAAAATCATAGTGGGCAAGGGAACTTGTAAGATTAGAGATCAAGGGGACATGGTCAAATTTTTGTGGGGAACGAGGGAACGAATGAAAAATTTGCAAGGGAACACAGAAACACAGCCGGACTTCATTGGTCGAAAGCTGCACTTGATTAGCTCTTCACGTCTTCTCGGATAAGGATTTATGTCTTTTGACTGAAATGCAGTGATGAAGATTGAAAAAATATTTCACTCTATTTGACTGTATCGCCCAAACTGTGGGATCAACTCTCATGCAACTCTTGTTCTCGTTTGACCTGGGCATGAAAACTCTCATGCAAACTCTCGCTTCTCAACTCTCATGCAAACTCTCGCTTCTCGACTCTCATCAACTCTCATGCAACTCTTGTTCTCGTTTGACCGGGGCATGAGAGTTGAGAAAACTCTCATGCAAACTCTCGCTTCTCAACTCTTATCAACTCTTCATCCCTGACCTTGTTCAACCGGTTCTTTACTGTATATACTGTACAGGTGGTCTTTAAACCCAACTTCTATTGACTAGTCGTAATGTCGGTTTAACTCTGATATGTCAATACAACAAATGCAGCATTTAACCACACAGACTGTTTTAACGCAATTAACCTTGAGCTACAACTCGGCTTAAGTTTCCAAATCAGTTTCCCGGCTTCTATAGGGACGATTCCGGTCTCACGTGGATTTTTCATGCATTTCCGTGACATGTTGGACTTATGTCAATCTTTTTTGAACTTTAAAGCAGTTTGGATGTTTTCTTAAGAAAGTTTTCATAACAAATCTAATGCAAATTTTAAAGTCAATACATCATTTTCCATTCTTGTGTACATTTGGGGTCACATGAGGTCATTCCCAAGGTCTGGGAAAGAGAAGATGTTTGTCAACTCGGAACGGTAAATGGAGTTGTCAGACGACATCACATCGTCACCATAAGTGAGAATACCTTTTAACTTGAAAGAGTTTGACCTATAGTATAGGGGTGGAGTTTTATCAAGATTTTTGTTGCGAGATAATACAAGTTTAGGTCGAAATTATGAGAAATAGTGCGACATAGATGAGAGAATTACTGCTAAACGACTTTTGTAGCATATTTTGTGTTCAATATATAGACTACAGTAAGACTTTTTTTAAATGTGTTTATTACATGATTTACTCCGTCTATATATTGAACACAAAATATACGTTTAGTTCGTTCCTAAACACTTTTGTAGCGTTAAGTTTGCACGAAGGCTGTTCAGTTCTATTAGAATGTTAGGGTTTGTAATCCAAGTGAGTATATATACATTAATTCCACCAAGTGAAGTGCAAGAATCCAAATCATTGCTCAGTTCTATTGTCTAGTATTGATACGTTTTTACTTAAATTTATATAATTTATTAAAATAGATTTTAGAGTTCTACGTGGATTAGACAATATTTTTACCAGGCACATGTTTGCACTGACCTACAAATGACAGCGGTTAATTTGTAATATTTTAAATTCTATTTTATCCTTTCTTTCAATAATTCACCCATGCTTGCAGATATCATTAAATTATACGACGTTGTAATAAGATATTAGGGAGCTTAATTAGCCATTAGCTATACCGATGTTCGGGTGACGTCACTTGCTTAAATAAGCTCACTATTTTGGACTGGGAGTCTATATGTAAGATGAACTTTGAACGGTCGTTTGAATTTAGACCTCGTGAACAAATGAATTGTTAAACTCTCAAAACTTTACAACTATATTAAACTCTCAAAAATAGACTATTAAACTCTCAAAACTTAAACTCTAAGACTATTAAACTCTCAAAGAGGTGGTTGTATTTTTGGGTGGTTTGTTGATGTCATAATGTTTCGAGTGAACTTGAGTCCATTTACTAAATCACCGTGACCTCAGTTTGTTCCAAAAGAAAACGACTTATTTCAAAAGATATTTCAGGACCGAAGATATTTAATGACATGAGGCATTATAATGAATCAACCATGCATGCCAGAAAAATGACCTCAAGGCTATTTAATGGCCGTGTAATAATCGTGACAGTACATTAGCATTGCGTGTGAGATTTACCCCAATCGGTCCATTAGTGAGATATTGCAAAATACCCAATACAAACAGGGATTAGTTATCTTCAAACAACGACATGCAATCGTAATGGTGTAGATCCCCCTTAACTTAAGGTGGCTATGGAACATTTTTCACTACTGCATCAATTTTTTCTTTTAAAGTTGCATTTTGTTCGACAGTGTGATACGCAAATTAATACGGTGAATTTTTTAAAACTATAATTTCTAATTAATACATTGATTTAACACCATGAGATTGTGTGCACACAGTACAAAACATGTTTGCTTTGCTAATCCTGGCTTTTAGCGCGATCGCGTTTAAGATATTAAAGAATTAATGTATAACCGATAACGATTCATCGACGAAGTCTGGAAGATTCGTCATGAAATATTCATTAGATACAGAATGCGTTAAATACATTTACTTAGCAAATTATTAAACGGTAGGCCCATGACGTAATGAACAACATATGGATACCACATTTTTGCAGCACTATATCGCCTGATGACGTAATCATGACGTCATCTGGGACATACCCAAAAGATATGCGTATCCAACTATTTAATACACAAAATCAGTTTGTGACTCGTGTAAACCCTCTTTCTACTCAGCAAACAAGCTCCTTAATTTATAGAACGAAGAACACATAATACCCATTTCTAAGGCAGTTTGACCAAGTTTAGATCGACTGCACATCCAAATGACTCGTTCCAGAGATGAGGGTCATATTGTAATTGAATTATATAAAGTGCAGACTAAAGATTTCAAACATGTTCATATGTCAATACGTATTAAAAAATATTCACTGATCCATGCTAAGCGTTCCCAGTGCAGTTTACAGTAGATTGTTTGATTTTAATATTGCAGTGCATCACTATAAAAAGATATGACGTGCATTTCACGTTGCGTTGTCGCGTGAATGTCTCTTCTCTATTTAAGGTATAATACATCACACCCAATTGTAATTGAAGCGGTCATGTTTTAACCATTAAAACATCTTCAAGTTATCCTTTCAATCAGATGCATGTTTTTACACTCAACTCTCGCAAACAAAATGAAATGAGTTTTGAAAGGTAATAAATAAGCGCGCAATCTGCTCGCGAATTGACGCACAATGAATTTATCACTGATAGCGTAGCACTGTACATGTGTAGTGGACCAGAGATAATTTCTAGATTACATGTACTCTGACATTGCTGCAAAACAGCTGTGCTGATTTGTCCTGAATTTTTGGCATCTCACAAGAAAGAATGCCAATAGTCACAACTCACAACTACAGACTCTGTAGCTCAATGGTTAGAGCATTGCATCACAGAACTGTAGGTTCAATTCCTGCCCAAGACGCTATATATATAATTGTATTTTTGGAACCTGGAGTTTTCGGCTAAGCACAAAAACCTTTGGACCAATTTGTTCATTTGCTCTGATCAGCCAAATCAAGATGGTTTAAGTGGTGTTAATTAACTACCTTCTCAAGGCTATATATGATAATGATATTAAAAGCTTTGGGATACAAAAATACTCCAAGTATCTATACCTATAGACGATGCATGTTTTCATTTGTAAAGACTGGTTTATACTATCAAACTTTCTGTGATCACCGTATGAATTTTGTATTGGTAAATTTTTGAAAGATTTGTAAGAAATGTTTGAGGAAATTGACTCTGTGTTTAACACAATAAAATCAGTTTCCTCAAACATTTCTCACAAACTTTTCAAAACTTAGGATTTACCAATGCAAAATTCCTACTGTGATCACAGAAACTTTGATAGTGTAAACCCTTAAAGCTCGCTATGAACATTGATCTCATAGAGCATGTAGTATGTTGTGCATATGAAGCAAGCTAGGTGGTGGGTCCCTTATGAATATTATCTAAATTGATCTGACTTCCATGATTGACTACTTAATACACCGTAATAACCGGTGTTGTGAACGGTATTACTACTTATTGTGGAAACGTGAGATAATGAAATTAAACTGCACATATTGTCATATAGAGAAGCTCTGTAGACCGAAGAGACCTTGAGTAGCCCACATTCATGAGGTACCATCTTTACAGTGTGGATCAGTAGATGGTATAGATAAAGTTTTGTATATTACCATCTGTGCAACATTTTCGTCTTCAATTTGAAAGGATATCCTTATTTAAAACCAATATTTCAGATAAATATCACATCTTTATCTTTTCTGGGATGTAAATACCGCACCTGTGAACATTGAATTTTAATTTCCTGTCCTTCCAACGCTATTTGCTGGTTATCAGAATTTAAATTGGAAATGCTCTATGGCACTACAAGTTACTACAGCAGTTAGCTATTGAAGTTACTTTCCTATTCTACCACCCTTAAACTTTTAACAATTTATTAGTCTTGAGATGACAATTGAGCCTCCATTACATATGTCTGGCATTAAATAAATGACAGCCGCCCCACTTGCTTTGCCAAGAAAAGTAGTATACCAATGAAATATTCGCATGACCCCTCCCTACTTTGTAATGTTAAGATTTTGAACTTACAGTTAGCTACAAGGACTGCATGTTCATAAGTTTTACACACTTTAGAAGGAACTACAGCGGGTTTTTAAGATTGGAACCACTGATGAAAACGTCAACAACATGTTGATACCAGCGATACAGCATGATAAATCTACCATACTTAATTAACCATTGTCCAAAACATATTCAAAAGCAACAACAACAACAACAACAACAACAACGATTTGCATGATAAGTTCTTCTCTTGCCATATTGCCGACATAGTAAATGTTTGGGAGTGGTGTATTTTAGTGGCGAAGGTAGCCTTGGCTATGCTAATAAACCTGCATTTAAATAGGTGTATTTAATTGATTTCGCCCAGTAGTATTTACAAGAATAGTAATTATGTAAAATAAGGCCTAGAGGTCTACTAGAAACCTGGACAGGCTTTTGAATTAAGACCCCTTACTAAGGACAATACATTTCGAAAAGTTTGAATAATGAAAATCATTAAACATTTGCATATCATGAGCTGTTGCTATGGCTACCTCGCCACTAGTATGTTTGATTGGTAGCAACATGATCGAATTCAAGTAGTTCTAGCAGGATTGATAGAAATGAGCAACCTAAAAATGATGCCTCCTCAGTCTAAGACTACGGGGTACTAACATATATTGCATGCAGAAGGCATTCACAACTGTTATATAGCATTCATCCATAAAATGTCCCAATAAATATGTTTTATAAATCTTGTTATCCTTAACGAAGTCGTGTTATTCTAAATGTTGTTCTTTAAATCAACAAACGAGGTTATTATAACTAAATTGCGTGCATTGTATGGCGATAAAATCACACATGAGTTCATTTGACGATAACACTGTCCCCAACAGCATGATGTGGCTTGGCGCGATAATTCGACAGCGATCCTTATCTGCGCGCATTGTATGCAAATGAGGCGTGTGTCTTTTCACTATTGTCTACACTAGCCACGCACGTTCACCAATCGTATTAATGCGCAATTCGTCTCGCGCTCATCAGCATTCCCACGGTATTATAACAAACATCGGTTTACACTTTGGGTGAATGGATATGAAACGACGGTATTGAATAGCGAATAGATAATTGGGTAAGTGGTTATGAACTTTCAATTTAGATAGCTAGCCAAATTATAGGCGGGCTTCACTAGGCACTAGCGAGCAGATGATGGTCAACCTCCAGTAATCAGAATGAGAAATTATATTTTTTCGTCTCACTATCTGTAGTACGTATGTTTCAATGTCTCTGAAGTGCACCAGAATATGTTTCCAGAATATGTTTCCTTGTATAACCCCGCAGTTGCTAGTAAAGGGATCGCTGCATAATGCTGCATTAGTTTGGTACATTTATCACCCAGGTTTTAAAGGTCAGGACGGTCAATGGACCAAAACTAATAAGCTCGCTACTTACGCCTCGATCAAGGCGGAGAGAGAAAGGTTGAGGAGGTTTTATGATATGTCTCATTCAGTTTCCAGGGGTTTAAAGTCGCCCAAATTCTATGGGAAATGTTGTTTGACCTCGCTGTGCCCTCGTGTGTGAGTGATGTTGTTTTAAACCTTGTATAGCTGTTACAGATGTGATTTCGGACGAACTTAATGCATTTTATGGTATAATTTAGTAATTAACGGACTGGCAATGAGATCAGTTCTCGTAAAGGTCGCAATTATGAGTGCACATATTGTTTGAGAAATCCGCTGACACTTCGAAAGCTGTATTGCTTTTCTGATTATTAAATTTGGAGCTACGCCAGGGTTACCGTACGAGTATAATTAAAACGGAGAATTGTGACGTTCACTGTACTAAATTGGGTCAATGATTTTTATTCTGAGCTACCATTGTTCTTATCTCTGTTTTTTTAAGCTGAAACAATAGTAACTCGTTTTAAATTTGATATATTGACACACGTTAGGGAGCGACCATTAGAAAAGTTAATCATGGGTGGGGAATTTTCAGCTTGTAAGATTTTTTCGACCGCCTGCTTGTGCGGGAATTCAAGTCAAAGTTAGTTTAGTTTCGGTTTCCTTCTGTAGTAACACTGGATCAATAAGAGATAATTATCCCTTAGTGGACCGTTTAGAACTGATAAAAATATCCAGTATAAATAAAGTTAGTTTAGTTTAGGTTTCCTTCTGTAGTAACACTGGATCAATAAGAGATAACCCTTAGTGGACCGTTCAGAACTGATAAAGATATCCAGTATAAATAAAGTTAGTTTAGTTTAGGTTTCCTCCTGTAGTAACACTGGATCAATAAGAGATTACCCTTAATGGACCTTTCAGAACTGATAAAGATATCCAGTATAAATAAAGTTAGTTTAGTTTAGGTTTCCTCCTGTAGTAACACTGGATCAATAAGAGATGGCCTCTAGGAAGAACAGTTTAGAACTGATAGAGCCATCCAGTATAAATAAAGTTAGTTTAGTTTAATGCCAAACCGTTTATAGCCATGATTTACACCGCGACCTGTATCAGGCTGATGACTTTATCACTAATAACAATCCCAATTCGCGCTGTCCACTTGACGAATGATATTTGTTTCAGCCTACAGTGTTATAGTATGACTCCCTTGACCTGCCCCTCAGAACTGTGAAAACAACAGCATTAGTCATTTTTTTATCTAAGTGATAAACTGCCCTAACTATTTGGCTTGTCGTTAGAGAGTGCACGACGACAGCGCTCTGTTTACTCTCAGTCGCATCTGCTATCAGATTGTTAGAAGGTGAAGTACAATGGGGTGTGCTTATCATGCTTATTAGCAGCTGAGAGCTAAGCTGAATTGCGATGGATACAGCTCAACCTGGTCGAGTCGAAGGCTTTCTAAGGGTTCCTTAAATCCTTTGGCAGCCACCTTATGACTGTCTGATCACAGAGGACAGCTACGATGGAAGGGTCAGTTGGGGCAACCAGTGAACTCTACATAACTCTCGTCTCTCTTAGAGTTTACAGGGGCTAACTTACACTAGCACTGATGAATTCCACTTTGGGAATTCGTATATGCACATTTGAATTCTTCCATTCTCGGCTGATATTATGATTGAATACAAATTTTGTCCATATATATCACAGTATCATGAGGAAAATATCGAGAAGACCCTCTAACTTATATTCGCAGATTATTGGGGTTAAAAAAGGTGTTTCCACAAACGCAAAGGATACTATATGATTATATCTTCATGTAATTCAGACAGAGCCGCCGCGAGGTTGCGCGGGACCGGGGCAAACCTTTCCCAGGAGCTCCTATGACGTCATAAAACAGGAGAAGTAGTGTTTTACAATATATTACACTTTACTGTAAATAATCCAGCAATGACGCAGCTGCGACTTTTATTCTCGGTTAAGCAATCTTGTATGAAGAAAATTTAATAGCCTTTGTCCCTTGGGGCCCCCCTTAATTTTGAGTTGGTGGCCCGGGGTAAAATACTCCCTCCCCGAGTGATATATTCGTACGCTAGTGAACCCAATACAGAGAGATACGGGACCATAACCTATGTGTTCTTTGCCATGTCCAAACCACTGGTTACTCGCGTGCCGTGGGCGTTTTGTTTCGCATGTATTTACCGTTTTACGCGCGCTAATTAAGAAGGATTAGATCTTGGGCTCATTGAAATCATTTATCACAATGATGTAATAAATGATGCTTGCTAAATTATAAAGATTTGATATTAATTGGCCGCATGCGTTTTGGTAGGCCAAAATATTTCTCAAATTAAGAGGATTTTATCTTAAGCCAATTGAAACTAATTAATTGCAGTGAATGTAATTATGTAACAAATAATGTTTGGTACGCCAAAACGTTGCTCAAGAGGGATTTTATCTTAAGCCAATTGAAACAAATTGATTGCAGTGAATGTAATTATGTGAAAAATAATGATTGTTAGTTGCCTTGCAAAGTCATGCCGCGGGCGTTTTGAGTTCTCGATTAAAGTAGGATTAATCTTAAGCCAAATCAAATTAATTGCAGTGCATAAGCAATAATGAAAATAATCTCATTGCTATTTGCCTTCAAAAGCAATCGAGTCTGACGTAGGCTAATACATTCTCTGCATACATGAATTAAATTGTCAATCACTTTCAAGCAATGGTCCATATATCGTATGCAAGAATTAATCCATGTTTTTGGGAAAGGAAATTGTGAAAGCAATACTTGTCATTTTGTCTTCTTATGATAAAATGTGCCGTGTTGACGTGCATTTATTTACTTGATATTTATATTATCTATGATACTGGATTTTGATTTATCAGTTCTAAACTTCTTGGTATGTCGATGGAAGATTCAACTCTATTTATTCAACTGTGCACCATATGGCAAGGAGGGCGGGATAGTCTCACAAAACTGCGATAATCTTCACAAATGTTTGCAAATTAAAAGCAATTCGTCTAGGGTGACAAGACTGCTTCAGAATGCTCGTAAACGAGGACGATTTTTACACAAATTCTAGCAAATTAATAATTGCTGTTCTGTTAAAATTACACCTTTTTGAAAATGATCATTAACTTTGTGCTTCTTGTTCACAACTGGAAGTCCACAGCCAAAACCGCAGAATTCAAATTATTTCTTCGTTATCAGGAAGAACGGTTTAGAACTGATAGAGCCATCCAGTATAAATAAAGTTAGTTTTGTTTAGGTTTCCTCCTGTAGTAACACTAGATCAATAAGAGATGATCCTTACTAGACCTCCAGGAAGAACAGTTTAGAACTGATAGAGCTAGATATCCAGTATAAATACAGTTAGTTTAGTTCTGTTTAGTTCGGTAGTGTAGTCAAGTTCTGTAGTAACACTGGATCGATAAGGGTTGGCTCTTACTGAATTACAGTTTAGAACTGATAGAGCTATTCAGTAGAAATAATTAGTCAGTTGCTTGCTTAATAATTGGAATGTCACAGTCAGTGTTAGCTTATCATCGTTAATCAGGTGCGAAATGAAGCATTTTGCTTCGGCCTTTCACTGACATAGTGACATAACCATCTACAAAGCATCAAACTGCCTTGATATTTATCTCGCTTTTCAATCTACAGTACTCCATTTCATTGAGTACACATCTCATGATTTGACTACGAGGTGTGCTACATAACCTGAACTCTTCATTCTTGGAATCTTGGACTGGCAAATGTATGATGTGATCATGATCCGAAAATAAATTGTAGGAAAAACACCAAAACCTAAGCGCCCACGATGAAATAAGGAATATTATTGCAGTAATATTGCTTTCTAACCATGTTTCCTGAAGGACAAACCAGGAAAGATTGTTTCCTAGCCATGTTTCTCAAAGGTGGACAAACCAGGAAACATTGTTTCCTAGCCATGTTTCCTGAAGGTGGACAAACCAGGAAACATTGTTTGCTAGTCATGTTTCCCAAAGGTGGACAAACCAGGAAACATTGTTTCCTAGCCATGTTTCCCAAAGGTGGACAAACCAGGAAACATTGTTTCCTAGTCATGTTTCCCAAAGGTGGGCAAACCAGGAAACGTTGTTTCCTAGCCATGCTTCCCAAACGTGGGAAACATTGTTTCCTAGCCATGTTTCCCAAAGGTGGACAAACCAGGAAACATTGTTTCCTAGCCATGTTTCCCAAAGGTGGACAAACCAGGAAACATTGTTTCCTAGCCATGTTTCCTGAAGGTGGACAAACCAGGAAACATTGTTTGCTAGCCATGTTTCCCAAAGGTGGACAAACCAGGAAACATTGTTTCCTAGCCATGTTTCCCAAAGGTGGACAAACCAGGAAACATTGTTTCCTAGCATGTTTCCCGAAGGTGGACAAATCAGGAAACATTGTTTCCTAGCCATGTTTCCCAAAGGTGGACAAACCAGGAAACATTGTTTCCTAGCCATGTTTCCCAAAGGTGGACAAACCAGGAAACATTGTTTCCTAGCCATGTTTCCTGAAGGTGAACAAACCAGGAAACATTGTTTCCTAGCCATGTTTCCTGAAGGTGAACAAACCAGGAAACATTGTTTCCTAGCCATGTTTCCTGAAGGTGAACAAACCAGAAAACATTGTTTCCTAGCCATGTTTCTCAAAGGTGAACAAACCAGAAAACATTGTTTCCTAGCCATGTTTCCAAAGGTGGACAAACCAGAAAACATTGTTTCCTAGCCATGTTTCCTGAAGGTGGACAAACCAGGAACTGTAGAATAAATTGGCAACTCACAACAGAGATACTGACTGTGCCAAGTTCAAACATACAGATTAAAGTTTAAAAACAAAGTAAAACAATGTTTGCGAAACAATAATCTCATTTGTTGCTAATAATTTTTCTTTCCTGAGGGGAAATGTTTTATCCAGAAGAAAATTTTCGAGGGTGTCATAAATAGGGAAATAGTTTAGAAAATGTCAAGAGTTTCAGGTGGCTAAAAGCCAAATATTTCCGGTGTAGCTTTCATACGCCTTAAGGTTCATTTGTTTTCGGCTAAACTGCAAGTCAAGTTTAAGTGTGAGTTAAGTTTATTAGTTGGAAAATAAAGTTCTCAATTCAGAGCAAAATCGCAAAGGATTACTGAGGGGTAGTATAACCCACGCATAAGCTCGACTTTATTGCTTATTTTTTATAGAAATATTATTGTACTAATGAATATCCGGCCTTACTGATCCACAAAACAAATAGATGTGTTTATTTTCTTTTTTGAGTTGTGAACTATCAACAGTGACCAGTGACTTGCGTCTTCGTTGAGTCCATGATTCCAGTCCAGGTTATCTATCGCTTGTCGCAAGCTGCTGCAAATTAGGCTACAATCTTGAACGCGATGACCTGGGAAAGCTAGCGAATATATCCATGTAATACATGTGTAGTAATACAGTCTCTCGTACTTGCTGTTGTGTGTGTTCTAACTTTGCTTTACATTCTAGGGTGTTTGTTGTTTCACACACCGTGCTTTCGTTAAGACATTGTTTTGATTGGGCAGCTCTTGCATACCCTGAGGGGCCGACCTGCCGTGTACACTATCAACGGATCGTCTTGGTCATTCTATACTCGTAACCTCGCTTGCTACCGCTGTAGTCCAAACAACACTTCTCCCGAGACCAGCCACATTGGGACAGAACCAATCACCATCAACGCGTACCAATGGATCTGCCATCAACCAGCACATGGTTACTGCTAATTCAGCTCGCTGCATTCTTTCAAACTCGTACAGTCGCCAACGAACACCGTCTACAGTTCAACGATAGTAAGTGACCTTATAATTTTAACGCCTAAAAAACTGTTACTTGTGGGAATGTTGCAAATTAGCCAGCTCAAACTGTTGCATGTATCCTTGTTGGATTACTGTATCAAAATATTAGACGTTTGTAAACAGTGTTTTCTTAGCCGCCCAAAGGAAACACAATTTCATAAATACAAACTTGTATTCTTGCAAGATTGTTTAAGAATTCAATATTGTGTTATCAACGTAACGTTGAGTCAATCAGGATTTCAAGGTGCATATTTCGCGAACAGAACTCTGGAATCCGCTAGGCCGAGGGCAAAAGTTAACCTTTATTTATGTTGACGATATAGTGTTAGACTTTCCATATGAAATGGCTCTGAATAAGGCTACTTGTTAATTCCTAACTGATGTACCCAATAATTTGACGCAATTTATTTTGATTTTGTTTTAATTTCTAGACGCGCAAACCGAGACATCGAACACGTTTGAAATCATCGACATAGCATTTCCTCAACGAACCACATCCAATGCAACTTCACACAAATCAAACCATTTCCTAACATTCACACAGAGACACCAAGAACGAGAGATTCGCTACAATTTAACAACTTTTGGAAAAGTGTTTCACTTCGTCCTTAAACCAGAGAAAAGGTTCATCGCGCCTTCGTTCAGCATCGAACATTACTCCGGTAATCATTCGGAATCAATTCCCTCCGGTGCTGACCTCTCACATTGTTATTATCGGGGGAGGGTACACAACGATTCCGCGTCGTCAGCTGTTTTTGATCTATGTACTGGCATGGTGAGTTTGTACTAGTTTAAACCTACTTAATTAACATTTTGCGCGCGATTTGTGCCGTACATTATTGGGTTTTTAGTATTTTGCGATCTTGGCTTATCTTGTAGCATTTAGTCGAGTTATCAGCAGACGACACAAGAAATGCCCTCTATTTCCGGTTCATGTGAAAATTTGCATATTTTGCGCTCGTCACTTACGAATTGACCGCGTTTTGCGCAGGTGGTTGTGATTTTAGTGTTGTGTCGAGCGTGCTTGTATGCGTGTGAAAAGTCTAACATTCTCAAGTGAGACTGTGATGGCGCTTCAATCGATGCGTACTTATTATATGCTGTGATTCAGACATTACACTTCCTCATTTTGACATTATACGCAGTGTTTCGAGCAATAAATGCGATGCCTATGAACATTATCGCTGCAGACTGCGAGTGGTCCAACGTTTCTATTTCACAGTAGGAGCACGATGTGGTTTATATGTCCGGCTTCCGCTCTTGTACATTTCTTACATGTTCTATTGGTGACTCGACTTGCTAAGCGAAACCAAACTAATTTTATTTACACCAGATAGCTCTATCAGTTTTAAACTGTTTCCTCTAGAGGTCCAGTAAGGGCCATGGCTTGTAGAATCAAATTGATTCACTTGCATGCCACTGAGGCGTAATTTATGATCAGATGACTGGACGTCGCGGGAATCCAGCTCGGGTCAAAAGGTGAAAGACGCGTGTTATTAACCACTACGAGAGAAAAACCCTCGTGATTCCTGAAACCTATTAGTATGGTGTCTGTTTAGGGTTGTGCAATATAGAATGCGCATTCGAAATATTCAATCTTACGAGTCCGAAGATAGTATGTGTACTGACGTCTTAAGAAAAATCTGTCTCAAGTAACGTTCAAATGCTGCACAAATTTTCACAATTTGGATTGTTAGAAGATAGCCTGACAGGAGTTCGGCTTAATTTTTAATTTAAATTTAATAGCTTCGTCAAAGGTACATGTACAGAGTTAAAAAAACGGAAGAAAATACTTAAGAGAAACACCGCAACATGATTAATTAAGTCAATTACAGCGGGTGATTGTCTAATATGCAGTTATCTCGTTGTGATTCACCTCAGTCGCATGTGATTACTTCCAGTTTAATTTTGCGAAACATTGCATGGTTTTGTCCAAAATCTCCGGTTTTCTCTAGTATTAAACACTGGACCATCAAAGTATTCTCTAGGGTGAACAGTACATCTGTATCCAACGCAATATAATTTCAATTAGTTTATAAATTTCACATAATTTCTTCTGGTTGATGTGTGTACGCCTGGTGTGGGGTTGTTACACAACATGAAGCACATCACATAGAATCTCGAACGGCTGGTACCAAGTGTAGGCAGAGACGATATGAGACTGCTGAGGTGTCAGGGATGTAACAACTCCCTGAAAAATATATTAAACAGAAATTCGACGTTTCTAGCGAAGGCTCTTGGTTGGGATGTAAAGGCCTGATTCCACGGGCGCTTTTTCTCGGCTAAATGCGAAATATTTCGCCTGTTTCTTTTGAATTGTGAGCAATCAAGTAGAAATAATTTATTCGAGTGGTCGCAATTCAAAAGAAACAGGCGAAATATTTCGACAAAAAGCGCTCGTGGAATCAGGGCTTAAGACCTATTGAGAGATTTCGACCAGTTTCACCAATGTAAACCAGACCACATTCACAAGGAATGTGGTACACACCAGGTTTCTGAGATTCATTTACGTTGTCTTTATGTGTGCAAAGAGCTCGAAACAATTTGTTTTCGCTGGAATGGTATATTTTTATACCTGCTTCATTCCTCAAAATTCTTTCGATTTTGTGTGAAACCGACCAATGTATGGTAGACAAACAGACGACTGATATTCAATCTTCTGCTGTATACTTTGTGGTGTTTTCATAGCATTATCTAGGAAATGCCGTGGGTAACCATTCATTTTTAGAACATTTCTTAAATGTTCTAATTCATCGTCAATGTTACTTACCTCACAAATTGTTTTCGCTCGGTTGATGAGTGTCTTACACACAGAGTTTTTAATACTATATATTGCACCTAAGTTTTTGTCGACATGACTTATCGGTTTATTATTCCTTTATTTTATTATATATCAATTTAGTTTACTCTATGTAATAAACGTTCGACTTATTCATCAAATTTACGGCGATTTAAACGAAATATAATTTGTCTTTAATTTTAACCCTTGAAACCCTTCTTAAAACGAATAGAAAACGTGACAAGAGTCTCCTATATCTATGGACAAGACACACGACTTGCGCCCGCAATCTATTAGAGTTAATGTTTTTGTGGATACTTAATTTGATCTTAATGGAAGTTCTTTACACTCCCCGGATTGATTTGTTCAAACGAATCAACAACATAAAGTTAATGTTCACTGTTCGCGTGTTCATATGTTCATAGCCCGTTTTCTACGAATTTCTCCGTTTATAGCTCCTTCTCGTCTCACTCTTCGTGGTACAAATTCTTCAGCCTCAGGATTAAGGTCTCTGATCGTTGTTTCAACTTTGTTATATTCGCTTGACGATGTCAACTCAATAGGTATAAGTAGCTGCAGCGGTCTTCTTAAGGTAGTGGCAGATCGG
>CACRXK020003198.1:0-37674 GCA_902702795.2 Paramuricea clavata | reverse complement strand
CCACGCCTTTTTACCCACGACCCACGCCTTTTTACCCACGACCCACGCCTTTCTACCCACGACCCACGCCTTTTTACCCACGACCCACGCCTTTTTACCCACGACCCACGCCTTTTTACCCACGACCCACGCCTTTTTACCCACGACCCACGCCTTTTTACCCACGACCCACGCCTTTTTACCCACGACCCACGCCTTTTTACCCACGACCCACGCCCTTTTACCCACGACCCACGACATTCTACCCACGACCCACGACTGTTAGCTAGTCCCTACGAGGTGAACAAAATCCGCATTAAAATCACTTCAAATATTGTACAACTGAACAAGTCACACGACAAGAGAAACAATACTATTTGCTTGATTGTATTTAAAAATAAATAATCCATATTTTCACGACATTTTAGAGAAATAACCAGAATTAGTGCAGAAAATTTCTAATACGTTATATTAATTCGTCCGTTTGTTTATATTCGCATAAATTATATATTATTTCATTACTATTTTCCATATTTCACGCTGACAATACGTCAGACTCCGTGTTTCCATATTTTTCTCTGACGTCAGACTCCGTGTTTTCCATATTTTATAGTGGACTCCGTGTTTTCCATATGACTCCGTGTTTTCCATATTTTTCTCTGACGTCAGACTCCGTGTTTTCCATATGACTCCGTGTTTTCCATATTTTTATGACGTCAGACTCCGTGTTTTCCATATGACTCCGTGTTTTCCATATTTTTATGACGTCAGACTCCGTGTTTTCCATATTGACTCCGTGTTTTCCATATTTTTCTCTGACGTCAGACTCCGTGTTTTCCATATGACTCCGTGTTTTCCATATTTTTATGACGTCAGACTCCGGGACTCCGACTCCGGGACTCCGACTCCGGAACTCCGACTCCGAAAATTTTTTGTATTGTTGATATATTTTATTATTACTGAGATTTTCAGTTGAGCTTAGAGACAGGAAGTTTAGCCAGATAGTTTAATCGTTGAAACTTACAAGTTACCAAAGACAATTTCCAATGTTGTCTAGCGAAAATGAGAATGTTTCATGAAAAATTTAAGGACTTTCCACCAATCACAGCATTTGAAGGAATTTGAATCTGTTTGCTATGATTGGTCGAAAGTGCTTAGACAACATGCACAGATTACATCACAAACATTGCTTTCTAAACGGCAAAACTTTGCTGATCTAAGCTCAACTGCAAATTGCATAATTTATTCAATTGAATTCATTGTTTTGATTGGCCAATAGCCATAAGCGAATTTGTCATCAATTCAATAGCAATTATATGGAGGGGTGACCTACATTGAGGGTGACCTATTAATCAATGCTATAATGTTGGTTTTCAGACATATACTAATCAACACTCTGACATCATGCTAGTGACGACAATGATGTAGTGACTGCAGAAGGTGTGAAGAGCAACATGCATAAATTTGTTCTACAACCGGCTACTGTTTTTTCTTTTAAATAAATAATAAAACAATTATTGAATCCCCCCACCCTAATAACCTAATATATGAATTACTCCAATTGGCAGGGCAATTAAGGATCTTGCAGGACAATTATGACAAACACTTCCAAACTAAAGCAAAATTAACTTCGCCCCTGGTTGAGCCAATAGCATAGGATAATAGCATAGTTGCCAACTCTCACTGACCCACCATAAGCATCACAGATTTTACTAAAACCCAACTGTGACCTCACAGCTACAGTAATTGTTACTGTCTCACAGATTTTCATGTTTCAAAAATAACCTAACAGATTCTCATAAATGTTTCACTATAAGTGCAAATTTCTACTGCACTGATCGATCAATTAATAATAATCTATCCATTTTGATTCGATTGTGTCAAATTGTGTGTTGATGAAACAAAATTGTAATAAAATAATTCATAAAAAAGCCCAAAGCAAAGGAATAGAAATTAATGCTGAAAGGCCTGTTTCTGTCGATGTAGTGACTCCAAATTTTCAAAACATTTCTTGCTCACCAGGAAATTAGAAGTGAGACCAATCTCACAGATATTTTTTTTCGAAAGTTGGCAACTATGAATAGATTTGACCTGAGAAATGTTGAGCATGCATTTCATTTCCTATAATTTTGAAGAAACATCTTTGAATACAGTACTTTAATTTTGAATTACTGTCGTTCCAATTGAAGTGTTCCTCAAATATTGATTCAATACATTACCTCAGGCTGACCAATTCATTTCATCAAGTTCCTCGAGATATTCATACACTTCCTGTGAAAGAGCCAATTCCAAGAATTTGATCATTTCTGGTCACTTCCTTTGTATTTATGATTGGTTAGTTGCACAAACAACAAAGGTGATTGGTGCATTCAAACTATTCAACAGGAAGTTTACAATTATACTAGGAAGTGTATGAATATTTTGAGGAACTTGATCAAATGAATTGGTCAGCCCGAGGTAACACTTCAATTGGAATGACAGTAATTGATCAATCAAAATCGGTAACATTAGAACGCTTCTATAGTCACAACTGTAAATATACTATTGTCAGAGCTGAGAGGAATTTATTTTATGTATGTATTTATTTTATATGAATTAGAATACAAATATTCCATGTTGCAGCTAGTCCTACATGCAAGAGAATGTTGCATGTAATGTTGTAATTAATTAGAACTATATATCTTAATTAACCACAAACTAAATTCATACACATAAGTGAGGGTTATGACCATAGGTGTACGGGCCTACCTGTATCTCATTTGGGGAGGGGCTAAACTTACCCGAGAATTTTCCATGTCACCAGAATAAAAATATGTAATACTATACTGTAGTCTCATTGTCTGAAGTCCATGGGCGTACGGGAAGGAAAAAATTAGGGGGGCGGAAAGAAATTTTCCTGACTTTTTCAGTTTGTGCTCGAGTTGTCAAAAAAAATTTTCCGGACAAACTTTCCAAAATTGTTGTCGTCGGGGGGGGGGGAGAAATGATTACGAAAAATTCCTATTAGATACAGTAGCATATTTCCCACAAAATTGACAGAATTTCCCACAAAATTGACAGAATTTGCCCCATTATAATTAGCCAATATTGCCCGACTGTGAAGCAAATATTGCCCGACTGGCTTTGTTTGCCCAACAAACTGGGGGGGGCTGCCACCCCTCTGCTCCCCCCCCCCTCCCCCGGCCCGGTATGCCCATGCTGAAGTCTGTGCCAGAAAAAAGAGATACAGGTATAATTTGCCCAAATTTCCTAAAAAAAATTGATGATTCATCAAGTGTTGGGGGCTGCATGCAGCCCCAGCCCCGTCTTGTATGCCTATGACACCCATATATCCACAAGTCATATAAATTTTGCTTAATTGACAAATAAGTGTATCCTAAGTAAGAAGTGATGCTGTAATTATGATACTATTGCAACAACAAAAAAACTTTGATGAATTTGTTTCATAGGACCTAAATGATGATAATGAACAGAAAGAAGAGTGTGTTTCTCAGGATCTGTTTAACTTGCAGAGACAGGTACAGTAACTACTGTAATTTATGTTAACAAAATGTCTCTAATAAGTATATACACAAAAAAAAAATAAAAAAATAATACAATTAAAAAAAATAATAAAAATAAAAATAATAAAAATAATACAAAAAAAAAATTATTATTATTAATTATTATTATTTTATATTAAAAATAATACAATTTTTTTTGTAGTATTACACAAGGTAGATGATTATTTTAGTTAATCTTGCTGATGCAATAATTTTAAATTAAATATTTGTCAAATAAAGCATGAATTTGACTTCGGTGAAAGCCTTCTGCTATTTATAACTTGTAAACAAGTAAAGTTTTCCGCCAATGTAATATTGGTTGCTGACGTTTTTGCCTGGCATAACTGAAACCAATACACTGATTATCAAACTGAAATTTTAGACATCTTTGAAATTAAGAATAAAAATAGTTAATTAAACAAATTATTACGGCATAATTCCAGGTCCAGTGCTGACATGTGTTAGTTGCCGTTGCAACTCATCGTGATTAATTAAATTGATGATATTATTCCTTGTTCTACCTCAAGAATGAGGGGTCCTCTGCATGCTCTGGTGCCGAGTTGTGTCGGTCATGTGTGCCGCCTGCATCAATCCATCCCTGCATGTTCTAGCTTGTACACTTTGTTATGTCATTTGTAGTATAGTGAATCGGGGGGGATTTAGTTGCTACAATATAAGAGAATTCCCTATATATAAATGCTTCCCTTTTATTAGCCCCTGCAGTATGAAACCCCAAATCTGTATTAAGTTCACTGCTTAGTGGCTTTGGTGGTGCAATCGTCAGAGCAAGCATTATTCACCTCTGAGATTGTGGGTTCGATCCTCACATTCGACTAAAGACACTTATGTGAAAAGAGTTAGTCAACACTCTACCAAACGTCTGGTTTCCTACCACAGGGAATGTTGACAGAGTGGGTTGGGATTAGCCCCTAACTGACCCTTCCACCATACCTGTGCACCATGACCAGACGTGGCTGCCAGAGTGTCCTGAGTGAGCCTTTGACTCGATCAGGTTGAGCTGCGTTCTTCGCAATTCAGCTCAGCTCTCAGCTGCAAGTAAGCATGATTAGTAGCTAGTACATGCAAGCAAGGATGATAAGATCCTAATTCCATTCCTAGTACACCCCCAATTACTCACTTACTTACTTAACAGGTTATTAAATTAATGGATTATTGAAGGTTTTTGTAGATGGAAATGATGAGTGTACATTTTATACAATTATTACACCTAGCCAGGAGCAGTTGCAAAACTGTAGGCCCTCTGGTAGGAAACAGTCATGTGGCCCTGTGAATGCAATTCCAGTGCAGTGCTCTAAGCTGTACTTTTGTACATGCAAATTTTGAGTATAAATTTTACAGTATATTTTTATTCGGGAGCAGTTGCAAAAAGTGCAGCTATGGGCCAGGCTCTGGCAGGAATGGACCTGTGGCCCATGACCTTGCAGCTAGTGCTTGACAACTAGAATCTTTAGCTCGCATGGCTTGCCTGATTCTTGAAATTTCCATCTATAAAAATCCTTCAACAATTAGTTCTATCGAGTGCAATGCCCAAAATGCTGATAACAATATTTGTTTCATGTTTCAAATTTTGTTTTTAATATTAATTAGCCATCAACACAAACGAGAAAACCGTTTTGGTTCCAAACTGTAGAATTCCAGTTGATGTTGTGAGGAATGAAAGATGATGTCAACCAATAATGAACTATCAGATGCTCAGCGTATGTCATTGCATGCCATTATGTTTTCGAGGCTATCCACTTAGTTATGACTTATGTGGATTGTGTCAATCAGAGTTGTGTTGTTGGCAGAGGTTAATTTTTAAAAAGTGTTATCTTAATTTGTATACAGGTGTATTGATGGTTGCATGATTGTAGTCCTAGCTTATATATTGTAAATATTTAATAATTTTAGCTATTATTAAATTTGTGAATATTATTAAATTGGCACTCTTTTGTTTATTTTTTTATTCCAATTAGATCTGTGATCTGAGACCAAGCTGAACAAAGGTGTAATTTTGCACACCTTCCAAGATGTGTATTTTCAAGCTGTGTAGCAAGCGAAAAGGCGTGTTATTTTCCACACCTTGCAAGGTGTGTGTAAAAAAGCACGCCTTTAGGTGTGTAATTTGTTCGCAGAGATCCAGGGCAAAATACACAGCTTATGGTGTGTAAAAATACACACCTTTTTGAAAAACACACCTTAAGATGTGTGAATTTGGCGACAAGCAAAAACGAAAAAAACACCCCTTAAGGCGTGTTTTTTCACACACCTTTATCTTGCAAACATACACCTTGAGTAAAAATACACACCTTTTCCGGAAAATACACACCTTAACCTGTGTAAAAAAATCACGCCTTAATTAAGGTGTGAATTTGGCGACAGATACACACCTTATTTTTTAGAGTGCATTAAACTACACCCTCATGCTCACCGAGATATATATCTCTAATCAAGCATTTATATGACCATGGTTATAGATACCGAAAACCGGTATACTTTCTATTTCTAGATTCTGTAGTGGTATGTGCATACTAAACTACACTCTCATGCTCACCGAGATATTTGTCTGTTAAAAATTTTTATACGACCATGGTTATATATACCGAAAATAACCGGTATACTTTCTATTTCTAGATTCTGTTGTTGAATATCAATAACAAACTGCAACCCTCTTACCCAAATACTTGTCTCTAATCAGGTTTTTGTATGACCCTGCATGGTTATACATACCGAAAACCGGTATCCTTTCTATTTCTAGATCCTGTAGTGATATGTGCATACTAAACTACACCCTCATGCTCACCGAGATATATGTCTCTAATCAAGCATTTATATGACCATGGTTATACATACCGAAAACCGGTATCCTTTCTATTTCTAGATTCTGTAGAGGTATGTCCACACTAACTACACCCTTATGCTCACCTTATCTATGTAACTACACCCTAATGCTCACCGAGATATATGTCTCTAATCAAGTATTTACATGATCATGGTTATACATACCGAAAACTGGTATACTTTCTATTTCTAGATTCTGGAGTGGTATGCTCATACTAAACTAGTCACCCTCATGCTCACCGAGATATATGTCTCTAATCAAGTCTTTACATGACCATGGTTATATATACCGAAAATCGGTATACTTTCTATTTCTAGATTCTGTAGTGGTATGCCCATCAATAGTAAACTAAACCCTCATGCTCACCGAGATATTTGTCTCTAATCAAGTATTTATATGACCATGGTTATATATACCGAAAACCGGTATACTTTCTATTTCTAGATTCTGTAGTGGTATGCCCATCAATAGTAAACTAAACCCTCATGCTCACCGAGATATTTGTCTCTAATAAATTTTTATACGATAATGTTTATATTACTGCAACCCTCTTACCCAAATACTTGTCTCTAATCAGGTTTTTGTATGACCATGGTTATATATACCGAAAACCGGTATACTTTCTATTTCTGGATTCTGTACACAGGTATGGGCATGCTAAACCACACTGTCATGCTCAGCGAGATATTTGTCTCTAAACAAGTATTTATATGACCATGGTTATATATACCGAAAACCGGTATACTTTCTATTTCTAGATTCCGTAGTGGTATGCCGAAACTAAACTACACCCTCATGCTCACCTAGATATATGTCTCTAATCAAGTATTTATACGACCATTGTTATACATACCGAAAATCGGTATACTTTCTATTTCTAGATTCTGTAGTGGTATGTGCATACGAAACTACACCCTCATGCTCACCTAGAAATATATCTCTAATCAAGTATTTATATGACCATGGTTATACATACCGAAAACCGGTATACTTTCTATTTCTAGATTCTGCAGTGGTACGTGCATACTAAACTACACCCTCCTGCTCACCGAGATATTTGTCTCTAAACAATTATTTATATGACCATGGTTATACATACCGAAAACCGGTATACTTTCTATTTCTAGATTCTGTAGTGGTATGCCCATCAATAGTAAACTAAACCCTCATGCTCACCGAGATATTTGTCTCTAATAAATTTTTATACGATAATGTTTATATTACTGCAACCCTCTTACCCAAATACTTGTCTCTAATCAGGTTTTTGTATGACCATGGTTATATATACCGAAAACCGGTATACTTTCTATTTCTGGATTCTGTACACAGGTATGGGCATGCTAAACCACACTGTCATGCTCAGCGAGATATTTGTCTCTAAACAAGTATTTATATGACCATGGTTATATATACCGAAAACCGGTATACTTTCTATTTCTAGATTCCGTAGTGGTATGCCGAAACTAAACTACACCCTCATGCTCACCTAGATATATGTCTCTAATCAAGTATTTATACGACCATTGTTATACATACCGAAAATCGGTATACTTTCTATTTCTAGATTCTGTAGTGGTATGTGCATACGAAACTACACCCTCATGCTCACCTAGAAATATATCTCTAATCAAGTATTTATATGACCATGGTTATACATACCGAAAACCGGTATACTTTCTATTTCTAGATTCTGCAGTGGTACGTGCATACTAAACTACACCCTCCTGCTCACCGAGATATTTGTCTCTAAACAATTATTTATATGACCATGGTTATACATACCGAAAACCGGTATACTTTCTATTTCTAGATTTTGTAGTGGTATGGGCATACGTACTAAACCACACACTCACGCTCACCTAGATATATGTCTCTAATCAGATTTTTCTATGACCATGGTTATTTACAACCTCGTACCCAGGGCCTTTGCGCGGTTCAGAGGCTCTGGTACGGGAAGCAAAGGCCCTGGTAAACACTGGTCATGTGACTCCAAAAATATTGGACATTTCGTAATAATTTAGTTTTCAATCCGGGGGGAGTGGAGCCGATTGATTTTATCAAACATGGCAGCGCGAAGGCGCAACGTTTTCGAGTTTTTATATTATTATGATAAATAAAACTTTCCTAGTGAGATTTAAGAGTGGTATATATTATCTATGCATTCTACGAGCTTTCTTTCAACAAATTGTGGAATAGCTAACGGTAATACTTATCAAAGGTCGAAGGACGAAGATCAAACTGAGAGAAAACTAGTCGAGTGATCTGTCTAACTGTCTTTAAACTGTCTATTTTATATCCAATGCAGCTGCTTGTGTGCGACGTTTTATAAAGAATTAAATAAACATTGTTGATTATAAGTAATTTTTATGTATTGACCAAAGAATATCACTTGGGATTTTATGTACTTTTATGGAAGGATAAGTCAGAGGGGACATCTATGGAAACGAAATTCTTCATGTGTATTCAACATGTAGTTATCAAAGCAGAATATTTTGAAACAATTAACTGGTCGAGTGACAGGTTGGTTTCCGTATGTATGTAGTTTAAAATACAGTTGTGAATGAAATTATACACAGTATCTTGAAACCTTTGTGTGTGTGAGTTAATTTCATATTTATTTTTTGGGATGTATCATCTATATTTCTGTTTGTCTGGAAGGGGGGGGGGGGGTACCAATCCTGAGAAATAATATACAGTGATCTTGAAACAACAAATTTACTATGAATCTTATATCAGTGATATGTGACTTAGGAGTCTTAAAGGCAAATAACAGTCTGTATACTGGGTGTGCGTTCACCTATTTGTTTACATTTGCAGTTACTGTACATCGGTTCATGATTTATGAAATTTGAACCAAAGCTGTAACATAATATTAGTCACGGCACAAGTCACTAATAATTTTAGGGTAAATATTTTTCTGAAATACTTCATTTGTCAGTTGCATCTTATAGTATATACTGTAATAATATCTTGAAAAAAGCTGTAATTGTACCCTGTCTAATAGCTTTGGTTCAATACAATTGGCAACTGGGCTGTCTTAGAATTCATGAAAGACCTTTGCTACAACCCCAAGAAAACATGCCTTTTATCAGGAGATCAATTAAATTCTCTGCTTCAACCAGATTAACCACACAAATGTTATTGTCACCATTGTGACTACCGACACTTTTTACAAATAATACACTGATAGTTGAGCACCGAGACTCTGACTGACATATCATACTTTGTTTTCAAATATCTTTGGCTTTGGTTAAAAACCAACAATTATACATTCTTAAACATTTTAAATACTTCAGCCTACATAATTTCCATAATGATGGTCAATTATTCCACTTACTGAGAATACTATAATTACCATAAAAATTCTTTATTCACAGCTGGTCTAAAAAATTGGGTGTTTTGATGCATCATACTTTTGTCAGTAAAATTAAAAACCTATTTAGTCCTATCCGGCTATGCAGAGTTTTATTTGTATTGAGGAGGTAGGGCTTAGAGAGACACAGAGGCTTAATGAATATGGTTACACTGAATTTTATCAGTAAGTAAATTTCATTTTTTACATCCTGAAACCAAAAATCGCCATATTATGCATGAATTACATACTGTATCACTTTCACTTGTCACAGAGTGAACATACCAAATTCAAACAACATTCACACTGTTTCAAGATGAAATAATCAACTGATTTTTTGGGCAGACAATATAATTCATGAGGGGAAAAAATAAATATTTATATGTGTGCACATAGTTTCAAGATCAGCTAACGGGATTGAAACCAGCTTTCCCAGCTTGGAGCTGATGAGAACAGTTAAACACAAAATGGCATGGGACTTAATTCATCTAGGTGGCAATATATTGCCTTCTCATGCACCAGCACAATTGATCAAGTCATACACATTCACTACTGCCAATCTCTTTATTATTTATGTCTCATTACAAATACAATATATTTTCATTATCAGCAGTATCATTACAACTTGTGCATCACCAATATCATGACCTATCATCACAACTTGTATTTCACTACCATCATCATCATTATTCTGACCATTCTAATTTTATTAGTCAATCAGAACGAATAAAAAATTTCCTATTTTACACCACTCATATATTACTTAATTGCTCAAGGTCAGGGCCATTTCACATCACTCCAGGATCTGAATACCCTGCAATCACCTTTTCGATATAATACTAAAAGAGAAACAAATGACAAATGTCTTACTGGCACACTGGAATATCACAATTGCCATAAAATAACTGTCATTTGAAACCACATTCTGCTGTAACAGCAGGTAAGGCAAGGTAAGGCAAGGTAAATAATAGGGATGTAGTAAGGCCAGTATTACTGGTAATTGTCTTTTTACATTTTGCTCACAACCAAAGTCCAATATTATTGAGCAAAAGTTAGAATATCCAGCCACTTTTTATTACTCACTTAATCTTACACTTGACAAGTAAAATTGTCTGGTGTTGGACAGAGAAAAATAACAAAGTATGCCATATTTGATTATCCCATATTCCCATTACTGTAGTGTAACCACACAAGACTCTCCCTTGGATGGGTAAAATTGGGGGTTATGGAGATTTAATGGCAAGAAGTGGGGGAAACATTTTCTCCAGTAAAATTAATGGGGGCCATTGGAAATTTATGGTGGCCATTGGAATTTTATGGGGGCCATTGGAATCATCAACCAGAGTAGAGTATTGAGTTGGTATGAGGGCAGTTAATTTGTAATTCTTGCATGTACAGTATTCATTTATTAACTTTTGACTACTGTAATAGTCAGCCAGTTAAATAAGTATTTTACTGAGAGTACAGCTTGACGATTTTACATGTCAAAGAGAACTCCAGTTATGAAAGACTGAATATTTTCTGAGCAAGCTGGAACAGAAGATTTTGATTTTAGTGAAGGAGGATGCAGATAACAAAAAAATATATCAGGCATGAAGGAGGGTTTATATCCAAAAGCGAAAGATGGAGGAATAATTAGACAAAGAAAACTAATTATACAAACAGAGAGCCACGAATCGACTGGAATTTAGGATATATAAACTGATAAATATATGAGAATATATAAATTTTTATATAATATGCATCATAAAATCGTACCTCGAATATAAAACATTCGATCTTTCATCTTTATAGCATTCAAAATCCATGTGGCTTCAAAGTTTATAATTTCCATAAAAATAAAAACAAGCTTAAAATCTGCTGCCTGTTGTTTTAACATATGAATTTTAAAACACTTGTTATACATTCATATTTTAAAAATCAAAGGCAAAATATATGTATTTTTAAAATTTAGTTTGCCCATTGCAATGTACAGTTGTTCATCCCCCCCGGGATAACATGACCTAAATAAGGACAGGTTACAAAAATGTCCAATATTTTTGGACACACGTGACCAGTGTTTACCAGGGCCTTTGCTTCCCGTACCAGAGCCTCTGAACCGCGCAAAGGCCCTGGGTACGAGGTTGGGTTATATATACCGAAAACTGGTATATATAACCATGGTCATATAAATACTCGATTAGAGACATATATCTCGGTGAGCATGAGTGTTTAGTATGCGCATACTAAACTATACCCTCATGCTCACCTAGATATATGTCTCTAATCAAGTATTTATATGACCATTGTTATACATACCGAAAACCGGTATACTTTCTTTTTCTAGATTCTGTAGTGGTATATCCATACGAAACTATACTCTCATGCTCACCGAAATATTTGTCTGTATTAAATTTTTATACGACCATGGTTATATTACTGCAACCCTCTTACCCAAATACTTGTCTCTAATCAGGTTTTTGTATGACCATGGTTATATATACCGAAAACCGGTATATATACTTTCTATTTCTAGATTCTGTAGTGGTATGGGCATACGTACTAAACCACACACTCACGCTCACCTAGATATATGTCTCTAATCAGATTTTTCTATGACCATGGTTATATATACCGAAAACTGGCATATATAACCATGGTCATATAAATAATCGATTAGAGACATATATCTCGGTGAGCATGAGTGTATAGTTTAGTATGGACGTACCACTGCAGAATCTAGAAATAGAAAGTATACCGGTTTTCGGTATATATAACCATGGTCATATAAATACTCGATTAGAGACATTTATCTAGGTGAGCATGAGTGTTTAGTTTAGTATGGACGTACCACTACAGAATCTAGAAATATAAAGTACGCCGGTTTTCGGTATATATAACCATGGTCATATAAACACTTGATTAGAGACAAATATCTAGGTCAGGATGAGGGTGTAGTTTCGTATGGACATACCACTACAGAACCTAGAAATAGAAAGTATACCAATTTTCGGTATATATATAACCATGGTCATATAAATACTTGATTAGAGACAAATATCTAGGTGAGGATGAGGGTGTAGTTTAGTATGGGCATACCACTACGGAATCTAGAAATAGAAAGTATACCGGTTTTCGGTATGTATAACCATGGTCGTATAATTACTTGTTTAGAGACATATATCTAGGTGAGCATGAGGGTGCAGTTTAGTATGGGCATACCACTACAGAATCTAGAAATAGAAAGTATAACGATTTTTGGTATATATAACCATGGTCATGTAAATACTCGATTAGAGACATTTATCTAGGTGAGCATGAGGGTGTAGTTTCGTATGGACATATCACTGCAGAATCTAGAAATAGAAAGTATACCGGTTTTCGGTATATATAACCATGGTCATATAAATACTCGATTAGAGACACATCTCGGTGAGCATGAGGGTGTAGTTTCGTATGCGCATACCACTACAGATTCTAGAAATAGAAAGTATACCGGTATTCGGTATATATAACCATGGTCGTATAAAAATTTATTACAGACAAATATCTCGGTGAGCATGAGGGTGACTAGTTTAGTGTGCACATACCACTATAGAATCTTGAAATAGAAAGTATACCAGTTTTCGGTATATATAACCATGGTCATATAAAACCTTGATTAGAGACATGCATCTCGGTGAGCATGAATGAGGGTGTTGTTTAGTATTGGACATACCACTATATACAGAATCTGGAAATAGAAAGTATACCGGTTTTCGGTATATATAACCATGGTCATATAAATACTTGATTAGAGACATGTATCTAGGTGAGGATGAGGGTGTAGTTTAGTATGGGCATACCACTACAGAATGTAGAAATAGAAAGTATACCGATTTTTGCTATACAGGTATATAACCATGGTCATATAAATACTCGATTAGTGACATATATCTAGGTGAGCATGAGGGTGTAGTTTCGTAAGGACATACCACTGCAGAATCTAGAAATAGAAAGTATACCGGTTTTCGGTATATATAACCATGGTCATGTAAATACTCGATTATAGAGACAAATATCTTGGTGAGCATGAGGGTGTAGTTTCGTATGCGCGTACCACTACAGAGCCTAGAAAAAAAAGTATACCGGTTTTCGGTATGCATAACCATGGTGGTATAATTACTTGATTAGAGACATATATCTAGGTGAGCATGAGGGTGTAGTTTAGTATGCACATACCAATACAGAATCTAGAAATAGAAAGTATACCGGTTTTCGGTATATATAACCATGGTCATATAAATACTCGATTAGAGACATGTATCTAGGTGAGCATGAAGGTGTAGTTTTTATGCACTTACCACTACAGAATCTTGAAATAGAAAGTATACCTATTTTCTGTATATGTAACCATGGTCATATAAATACTCGATTAGAGACATATATCTAGGTGAGCATGAGGGTGTAGTTTAGTGTGGACATACCATTACAGAATCTAGAAATAGAAAGTGTATCGGTTTTCGGTATATATAACCATGGTCGTATAAAAATTTATTACATACAAGTATCTCGGTTAGCATGAGGATTTAGTTTAGTATGGGCATACCACTACAGAATCTAGAAATAGAAAGTATACCGGTTTTCGGTATATATAACAATGGTCATATAAAAACTTGATTTATTGAGGCATTAAAACATGATTTTTCTTGTGGTTCGCGGTACCGCGAATGAAAAAAAATATCACTAATTTAAGTAAGCATTCCCAAAGAAAGTTCTATGCTCTTTTATCTTTTTATAGCCATTGTTTCTCTCGGATAATTTAATATATGTTTTAATAATGATTACAAATTTCCGAAGTCCTCCATTTTGTTATTCATCCAGTTTATTATTATAGATCAATGAGTCTCTTTTTTCATGTGGTCAGCGGAAATCCCTAATAATTTGATGGTCGCAACTGTGGTTATATATACCAGAAAATGGATACTATACATATATCCACAAGGAGTGTATACAAAAGTTAAATGCTGGTTTTTGCATGAAAATACTTTTTAAGCCAAATTCTGGGCTATTTTGAAAAGAGCAAAAGAAGAAATGGACTATTTGTATTTGTAAATAAGCAAGAATGGCGAACAAAGTTAAAAATTTAACATAATAAAGCGAAACATTTCTCGTTCGAAAAATATTGAAATTTCAAGTATAAATCTACAACTTCAACCACGATATTCAATGTAAATATTACATAATAAAGTTTTTAATACCTTTTTTACCTTTATTTGGTAAATTGTGTGTTCTATATTATTGCATTTTGTATTGGAATAGGATAAATTATTAATTATACACAAATATTTAAATTTGCAAATTATTCCCAATTTGTCGAGGATGCTGGGTGCACTGCCTCAGAGTTTGTATTAGTCCCTATTTGTTATTGAGTTATTAGTGCCTCTAAATCTCTAATGCACAAACATTGTAATCTGTTACTTAATACCATACAGAAACTGTTGATATCACATATATTAAATGACTATTAATCAAAATGAACTAAATTTTCGACTATTAGCATATTTCCCCCAATATTGAGGGAATAATTTCTCCCATTTATTTTTATAATAAGCCAATATTGCCCAACTGTGAAGTATAAATATTGCCCGACTGGCCTATAGTCTGCCCAACAATTGAGCCCAGCCCTGTACGCCTACGACCAGGCCTACAGGTGGACCCCCAACATGATATGTCACAATTTTTCTTTCTCCAAAATTTCCCCTCCCCATGTACAAGGATTGACAATTTGACAGTTTGATTAGATTTGGAAAAAAAAACACAGTTATATTGGGTCATTCCAGAAAACACCCATACCACTCCCACAGAGGAAATTGTAAGTTAATCCCTCCTACCCCTTTGGATGTCCTAATACATTTACTATTATCAGAAACAATTTTTTCCCCCTCCCCCTCTGAACGGCAGAAATTGTGCATGCAGTTTAATTAAACTTTTAATACGAGATCATACGTGTTTATATGTTGGATTGCAAACGAATATCAAAGAATAAATCAGGTAAGAATGGTTTTATTTCTTTCTGGTGATATACATGAAGGCATTTAGATCTGCTGCTTTATAGCATTCGATACAGAGGTATTGAAACATATGATTTCATGATGTCAATAATGACATCTATCTTATTTTGTATACAAGCCTACAAGGAGCTTGAAAATGTACTTTGAGTTTATTTGTTTGTGTGGCGATGAGTTTTATATAGTGTTCATTTTAGATGTTTATAGCAGTGGTGTTTATAGCAATGGTGCTTTCAGCACCGCGTTTTAAAAACAAACACGGGCAGACGGACTGTTAATTACTTGTGCACGTAATCAGGCTTCCTTGCTTCCTATAGCAACCCAGAGTGGGGATTGTTGTCTGTATATATTAACTTTTAATAAAGATGCGGTACAGTACGTATGTAAACAAAGTCTTTGTTTACTTTTCGGTATCCAAAATATTGCATTTTATTCGACAACTATTTATATTTTCATGATTCTAGAGTTAGTGTATAATAAATTATCAAGAGACAACAATCAAGCTTTGCAAGAACATGAAATGAAATAAAAACCTAAATAAACTGTTTGTAAATAAAAAGAGGGCTCCTTTCTGCACATGTGCATTGTGCAGATCGGACTGTACCGCATCTTTAATAGCAGGCTCCCAGCAGTTACATGCAAAAAGCATGTCAACTGACTTTTGTACAAGGCCGGGTATCATGCATGCCTGATGGCCTGTTTATAATATCTCTGAGACATCGATTGTTAAAGATGTGTACAGTCCGTATGCACACAAAGGCTTTGTTTACATTTCGGTATCCAAAATATAGAATTTTATTCGACAACTATTTATATTTTCATGATTCTAGAGTATAATAAATTATAAAGACACAACAATCAAGCTTTGCAAGAACATAAAACGAAATAAAATCTAAATAAACTGTTTGTATAAAAGAGGGCTCCTCCTTTGTGCACATGTGCAGATCAGACCGTACAGCATCTTTAACATAATCACCTGGCTGTGTCATGCAATATGTTTCCGGGTATGCTATTCTTGGGTTTCACTAACTAGGCATTACGCAGTGGATCTGATGGGGGGTCAACCTCACATGTATTGATGCTTATGCTGTACTGGAGTAATAAATTATACGGAATTCCATGTATTGCCACCAAACACAAGGCTAGTACATAAAACAATCGACTCACTCTGGTAACGGTGTTTTGTTTTAGAGTTGACCCCCGTCACTTCTGTGACGTCATATGAAACCCAAGAATATTCTTCGATAATGCTCACAATTTCTTTCTTATTTAGTTTTGTAGTTCTGACTGAGTACAATCTCTGACTGAGTACAATGAATGGTGTCATCTGAAGCTGACATATTAATTAAACAAAAATGTTAACAAATACATTTTGTCTCCCCATCAGATCGATTGTTCGGTTGATTTGCATGCAATAGGGGTGGCCTTGAAGGTGCCATGTAAATAATAATTGGGACAAAAACTGACTTAATATTTCTACAGTGTGTCTAAAAAAAAAAGTGAACCTTTCAAATTCAAATTCAATGCAATTAGACAGCAGTCTAATTGCATTGAATTAATAGTTACGTAAGAACACAAGGAATACTGTATTTCTTTTAAATTTTCTAATTTTTATTTCTTTGAGTTTTGTCCCATGAGTACAAGACCTTGTGTTCTTACCCAATCATTAATTCAAAGCAACTAGAGCTGTCAAATTTGAAAGGATTCACTTTTTTTAGACACACTGTATATATGATATAATTATACAGTATTCAGTGGCTAGCTAGCCGTGGCAACTGGTCATGCTATCCTAATAAACCAGCATATATTGTAATAAACATACAAAAGCAAGAAATTATAAGCATTGAAGGTGTTCATATAAAACTGCCCAATGCCTAGCCCGCGTGCAGGCCCAAGGGAACTGATAGTGGGCCTGCAAGCAAGGCCCGGTATTTTGTAAAACGCCCCTTTTCATAACACGCCCCATTCGCACGTCAATTGTCAAAAAAGAACCAATGACAGCACCCAAATATTAACAAACAAACTCGCATTAAAATGTTGCGGGGTTTTCTCTGCTTATTCAGAACATAAACAATGTGTAAATGGCTGCGTTTTAACTCCAAAAAAGCAAGCAACGCAGTCAGTAATTGCCAAATTTGCAAGTACTCATTTTCAACTAAAATCGGAACAAGCTAATTAGGACGAATTTCAACAGAAAACCAGTCTCAAACTTCAAATCGTGAGGGAAGTCGTGCGACCACATTGGCATTTATAGGTCTTTATAAGGTGTACTTCGCGGCTGTCGCCATTGTTTAATATAAATAAATTGTCTCACTTATCAGATCGTGTGTGCAATTCTTGTTGGCGGCGGAAAGTGCGAAATTTATTTCAGTTATTTCATTTGGTATAAAAGAACTCTATAGAAGAAGAGAGCGTTCAGAGTCCAGATCGTTTCGTTTCAAACGGCAATTTAATACCGTCTTCTGTTTCGCTCTCTCAGCGAAGCCTTGTAAACTAGTCGCAAAGTGTTTCGAATAGGCTTACATGCAACTGCATCTCAACATCAACCAAAAGATAATTTTCTTGAGGAACATATAACGTATCAAGTCTGTTTGAAATTACACTGTAATGAGACTCAAGTAAAGGTTACTATAGTTTACCCCAGCCGTTAATGTTGCTATTCCAACACCTCACGACAAGCAATCCCCATTGGCATAACGGCAAAAACATCTCTTCCTTCAAGTAAACAATAAACAGTCTGTTCTTATTCCATTTATAATCGAAAAAAGTGATCAATTTTCGAATTTTAAGCTTATCGAGAGCCTTTGTGATGAATCACTGACCTAATTATAGAATCCAACAGCAAACAGCCAATCAGAATGCCGCGTTCGTGAGCGAACACGGAAAGTACAAAATACCGGGCCTTGCTTGCAGGCCCACTATCAGTTCCCTTGGGCCTGCACGCGGGCTACCCAATGCCAAGAAAGCTAGTAGAAATATTTAGCTGACCTTTGACTTTGTGCAAGGTGTTTGATATTCAAATTGTACTTTTCCTACCTCATGAACATGTGTCTTAGGGGCTGTTTACTGTAAATATTGGAAGCCGGGTGATTTTAATGTATTGAAATAAGTCAACAGAATTCAAATGTTGTAGTTCAAGAAGATTATTATTGCTGCTTGAACAACCTTGCTGAATCGTGCACAGTAATTTATTTTAGAAGTAATACATCAAAATAATCCTGCCTGGCATCTCGTCCTGGCAAAGCAGGATCATGTATACCCTCCTCCGCAGGCAACTCTTTAGCAAGAATTGGCAAAAGTATTATTATGAATAAAAAATTGGCAAAAATGTGAATATTATAGGGTTACACTCTGTGATCCCTAACAATCCCCAACCTCGTACCCAGGGCTAGCCGCGAATTGAAGGCGGCGGCGTAGCCCTGGTAAACGCTGGTCACGTGACTCGAACATTACGTAATTGTTACTTTTCTGATCCGGGGGGTGAATTATAGAGGTGAAACTCGACGACCAACAGTTTTTAGGTTTTTAGTACGAAATTCTTCAATCTTCCCTGTGAATTTTGCATTTCAAGCTTTTCTCAAAGTACGGCGATCGATCAAATGGATCAATACTTTCTGTGGAAAAAACTCAGTGAGATTTGTTCGTATGCGACGTTTAAAAGACTTGGATATGTCGCTCAAGACGCTCGATCATTGCACAGGTTTATGGTTTAGTACTTTGTTCAGTTTGTTGCGACTTGCGAAGCAAATGAATGCAAATTCAACTCTTGTATAATGACTAAAAGTTGGTTAGTAGAGGGACAACTGATACAAAAGATATGAATACTTCAGCTTCAAACTAGAAACAAGTTCTGAAGTTCATGGACATCCCTAATATATGGACATTGATATTTCACCAATATGTAAATATGACTATTAAATATATAAAAGGATTGCTGTTGTATATGTACAAGTGTTGTGCTGTGGTATTTACGTTTTAACCCTTTAAGTCAATGCACCCAGATGCGCCCTACTTTGTTAGTTTACTCTGTCTAATGCCAGACAATTTTACTCGTCAGGGGGAAAGTGCATGCTGCCACTCAATGGGTTAACATAGTCGATGAACATGCCAAATGGTCCTTGACTGTGGTAGTGCATTTTTGCACTTGCTAGATGATATCGCACATTGACAGATTTTCATATTTTTTACTGGGGTGGTGCCAGAACTTTTAGGGGGGTGAGCCGTGAGCAGGTGACTGAAGCAACACAAAGTGTCACCAAACCCCAGTAAGGTCTATTTTCTGTGGGTGGAGCACTAGAGCCGTGAGGGGGAGTCTAGAGAGCAGAAAACAAAGTATCCCTGGAAAAATTTGAAAAAATCATGATTTCTAGCTTCGAAAAAAAGTTTTTTGAAGTTGTCATATCAGTGGATTTGGCATGTCCGATTGTCTATTGAGACTTGAGAGAGTTAAAGTTAAATGAACCTGTAAAAGTGTAAACCCAATAGGCTAATACACAATATGCTGTTACTTTTAAAAAGTCATTGACATTGTGTCGTTTGAATCAGAGTACAATTTATAATGCAACTCCAATGTAAATAATATTTGGGGCGTAAAGATTAAATCTAGGCAAGTCTATTTCCTAAAAGAATTAAAAACTAAAAATAATGTTCGTAAAAATTCCAAACGTTCCTTGCGAGCAAGCTATTTGCATGACAAGGCACTGCAAACTCTATTCAGGGGAGATAATAGAGTTTCAAAACTTTACAATTGCTCCAATAACCCAGTGAGTGCAAGCGAGGAGCGATTAGTTTCAGAGTATTGCACTGTCTTTTTCTATTTGAGTGTACTCCTACATTTATTTTGTATCATCAACACTCTGCACGTTGGACTGGACTATTTAATTATTTTTATTATGCCGAATATTAGGGGGGGGGGTGAAAATTTTTTTGGAGGGGTGGACATTTTGTTTGGGGGGGTTATAGCTAATATTGGGGGTAGCACCCCCCTGCACCCCCACAAAATCCGTCTATAAAATCGCAACCAAGCATTGTTTCAGAGGAAGAGCCCTGAGATCATGCTGTGTAGCAATTGTAATCTCACATCACGAAGGTCTTGCATAAAGCTGGCAAGACCTTCACTCAGAAGCCAGGATTAATATTAATTCCCCACATAAACACTTGGAAACCGGACTGTCCCATCTGCCATATGCAGGACAAAAAAACATGCAGCCTGGACTTTAACTGTTAAACAACCAAATCAGCATTGTAAACAGTGTGATGATTTTTGCTTAGCCCAAACCAAAGCCAGTTTTCTATAATTAATTTGCAGAATCCTAAGAACTGGACCTCCAACTTGAAGAGCTAGCTGTGCTTACAAAGTCAACAATAACTGTGCATGCATGGGCAACCCTGAATTGAAGTGACTAGAGCAAATCTTCAAAGAATAATAGAGAGATCAGATTTGACTTCCACTACTGCTATTGCTATCATTAACTAACCAGACAAGTTTCATCTACCCAATCAAACACTGGATGCAACTGCCAGATCAAGTAGTGGTAGTGGAAGTCAAATTTGAATCTTTCTGTATGGATTTCAGAGAGACCAGTCATTATTTGCCGATACATTATTATAACTTGTATAATCAAAAGCTACTATATTCATTTATGATATTAAAAATTGATATAATTATCTATAAAGTGAGATAATTTAAATATTCATAACATGAAAATGATTCATGCAGGTGATTGAATAAACCTGTACATTCTGAATCTAGTGTACATTCTGAATCTCTACAAATTCCTTAACATTATTTTTCCAGACAGTACAGTGTAAAACTATATAAATGTGACACAGGTGCAGGTATTAAGTTGCATGTCCACCAGTGTGCTGAAATACCATCCAGTGATCTGGTCTTGTTCATTGTTACTTGCATATATCTTGCTTAATTTAACTGTTTCTGCCCCATATCTTGTACCCATAAATTTCTTTTCAATAATCTAGAAAACTTCAAAATCATTTAATAAATTAATTTATTAAAAAATTTGGTGAAAGGTAAGGGGTCGATAGATGAAGAAATCATTTCTTCTTGTTCATGCATATGGCCCCCATCTCTGTCAGGTGTTAGAGTAGAAATTTATTGAAGCCTTCAGAAAATAATTATGGCAACAAGGTTACAAGCCACACTGCTGAGTTAGGCAATTTTTTAAAAGATCTCAAGGGTACAAAAGGTTTGTACCTTTGTATAGGGGGCAAGGGAACAAAATATATGTAGGGGCAAGGGAACAAAATAATGAAAGTTTGAGATTCGGGGGCAGGTTTTTACGATGGGGTGCTAAACCTTTTCCCTAAAAAATCCCTGACCAGCTGCAGTTGTCATGGATATTAAAAATACTCATTAACTCATAAATGCTGAAACTGATGTTTGACTATTAAAATATCCTAGCAGTTCAAGACCTTGAGGTTCATCAGATTTTAGCTTTGTCAACCTGGCCACTCTGTTATTAATAATGGTTTAATTATTTAAATAATTTCAGGTCATTAAATGTAAATGTAAAAAAACAAAGTAAATATTTGAAGTTAATACTGCTGTGATAAATCAATCAATTGTAAATAATAATCATGTGAGAAGTAGACTTTACTGAGAGTCCGAGTATAATATTATAGGCCACTGTCTGGCCATGTGTTTCTCGATATTTAAAATACAAATTCAGCTATAACATACTGTATAAAATATAACAGCCTTCGAAATATATATTTCATAGAGCTGGTCAATAACAAATAATTAAAGGCAACCGCATTGCCAACATTGCGATATTCGCCAGAGTGCACGTGCACGTGTTAACTCATGGGAATCTGCTAAATAATTTGTAACAATAAAATACTTTTAGACATTTTCAAATTCATACTGTACCTTTTTACTTGATGGAAATCATCACAAATAGTACGTACGAGGTTGCAATTGTCTCCATAATTGTCCTTCGAAAGCCGAAACATCGCGTCATCGCCTCCTCGGCGATTTATATGATGCGATATAAAAGAAGATTGACGTACATTCGACGTAATATATAAACGTAACACATTAAAAAGAAAGATTACAACAAAAAATAAAAAAATATAAATAATCCACGGCAATTCAAGTTCTATTCGTGAACTTTTCGTCGCCCCCCTGTCTTTATTTCCATAAAGCCCGCTCGCAGGCTAATACTCCAAGAATCTTGGAGTATTTGCCTGACACGTGCCAGCGTTTACCAGGGCCATGTCGCTGCCTTCAACTCACGACTGGCCCTGGGTACGAGGTTGAACAATCCCTAACTTTAAATTCGCTGTTATTCATAATATTTTTGCCAAACTCAAAGAGTTACCTGCGGAGGAGGCTAGATCAGAAAAAACGGTCCCTTATCAAATTGCGCATGCTGCCTTTGATCCCTTGGGGGTGAGGCAGCACTTTCCTTGCGATAGTAACTTCTAGTCTTAAAAATTATCGTGTTACCATTACAACTACTTTAGATACTTCATGTTCGGAAAGCAAGGCGAGGGTTTCCGCATGCATGTATTTTCTAGTATTTGTATTAAGACTGAAAAAACAATTCTTAGTCCTTCGGCAGCCGTCGTCGTCATATCAATGGCGTCCGCGAGTCAATATGATTCTCGTCGTCATAGTAATATGGCGCAAACGCGTCCAAATTTTTTTCATATTGACTATTTGACGTCATTTTGCTAATATGAATGTGAAAAATCCATATTTGATTAGCCATTGAGTTGATAGGACAATTTCACAGTTCGCTGTTAGCCAATCAGAAACCAGGAATTTTTTAAATAAATAATAAGAATTATCAAGCCAAATGTTTGTGTTATCAACCGATGCCGACGGCTTGATAATTCTTCGTATCTTGCGAACACCGAATCCAATAATTGTTCATTATTATTTACTTAATAGATGAAAAAGATATCCGCACCAGCGGATATTTTTTTCATAGCCCTAAAAACAATAATTATCATTACTCATGAAATGAAGGGAGGTTTCAAACGTATTTCTCATTTCTATTTTCATATTTCCATTCCATAATAACTACAGGTATAAGCTTCTGGAATAAAACAACATTTTACAACGATTCACATAGAAGTAAATTAATTATCTTAATGTAATTTTAAAATATTTATCGGTTCTTCTCCCTTGTTGGGCAAGATATTCCAAGCAGAATAAGGTATTTTAATAGTAATTTTCGACAAAGGTATAATAGAAATAAATTTAAGATAAATTAAATACAGAAAGCCTCCTTTATCAATTACAGGTCCATCTTTCAAGTAATCAGCTACAGTTTAGTTGCATTAAAAAGTATGAAAATATAACACTTTTCTGTAATTCGGAACAGGTTCACCATATTGTTGACCATCGATTAAACGTTACTTCTGTGAATTTGTGAGTGCCATTTCTTATGAGTGTCCATCCATGTGAATATCCCAAGGCACAAGTCCAAAAGATCATTCTTGCCAGTACTCTTCAAACTTAAGTTATGGAAATTGTTTCCACAATCTTGGAACGGGTTTAGTTTAACTCTGCACTGCTTTACTTGGCGAGTGTCCAATCCAAAAAAACTGGGTTTTATTAGCAATAGGCTTACTTTGGAACAGATAATTACAACTCAACTGAATAGTCACAAAATAATAGCAATGTTAGGTAAAGGAAGTGAATCGTGTCCGGAATATAAAGAACTGTTGAAGAAATGAGGAACACACAAAGTAACATTTGACAAGTATTAAACAAAAGGAAAGAAACATTTAACATATTACACAATAAACATTAAGATGAAAGTTTTGACCATTTGGACATTTCCACAAATATACGTAACATACATAACATCATTTGATAACATATACCATTATAGTAGGAATGGACGATGAACAGTAATTATTCACATTATTACTGAAAGACTAACATACAGCTGAGAAAACAAAAATACAAAAACAATATAAATATATTAATACGTCACTCATTTTTTTACATTGCTGCATTCAACAGTTTTGCACAATAACCTAATTTAGTGAAAGCGACATACCCTATGCAATTCAGGAAAAACTGCGTTTTACATTTTTTCAATCAAGGGATTGAAAACCTGAAACGGAAAATCGAGAAAAACATTCCCCGCGAATCGGAATCATCAGTTTAGTATTTATAACCGCAGTAAATTTTAAACTGTATTCTGTTATTATATAATATCAATTTTTAAGTCATGGGAGCACTAAAAAAATGAAATAAATTTTTAAATTTTTGTTAATTAAATATTTCAGTAAAATGGTTTTGCGAAAATCTGCATCAACTTTTATAAACGTTTATTGCTTTGTCAAAAAGGAGGACAACATGCACTTTCAAAATTCTCTTTTGTTACTAGATGCGGGTTAGTGAAATCAAGCTGATGGTTAAGAAATATAAGTATATATAATAAGGTATTGCAAATATGAAGCAATTATTATGGGAAGACATTTCCTGGTCAATTTAAGAGAATGACAACGTTGCTGAACCGGAACTAACTAATACCAAACGATACCGGAACTAACCAATACCAAATGCCTGGAAAGTAGCTGGTATTAAATCAATTCCTAAAATAAACCCAGTGAAGGATATTGAAAAGGACCTACGGCCCATATCGTTAACAGCAGTCCTTGCAAAAATAATGGAGCGCTTTGTTGCTAAATCGATCATGTCACAAATTAGACAATTGATCGACCTGAATCAGTTCGGATCACTAGCTGGACTGTCAACAACGCATGCTCTCCTGTCTTTAGTTCACCATTTATACAATGTTACTGATCAACGCAACCAATGTGTTCGTGTTTTACTCTTGGACATCAGTAAAGCATTCGACAGAATAAATCATAACATTCTGCTAACAAAGATGGAGGATATGGCCATCGACCCTACCTTGATAGAGTGGGTAAGAAGTTTCCTGACCAATAGAAGGCAACGAGTGAGGGTTGGAAATTCTACCTCCAACTGTCAACAAGTAAATGGTGGCGTCCCACAGGGAACTGTTCTGGGCCCTATCTTGTTCATGATAATGATCAACAACTTGTTAAAGGAGTGGCAAAGCCGGTGGAAATATGTAGATGACACCACTCTTTCAGAGACGGTTGCTGTAAACGATCAATCAGTCCTGCAAATTACCCTAGATGGAATAAACTCGTGGTGTGAAGAAAACGATATGGTCTTAAACGCCCGGAAGTGTAAGGAAATCCAAATTTGTTTTTGGAAAAAGAAACCTAACTTTCAACAACTGACCGTAAATTACAATCCTGTTGAACAAGTAAAGTCTACAAAACTATTGGGCCTAATGCTTAGGAGTGACCTCAAGTGGAATGAACACGTTGCATATATTGCAAAAAAAATCTTCGAGACGTTTATATATGTTACGTCTTTTAAAAAGAGCGAAGGCTGATACGAAAACGTTAATTACAGTGTACATATCGTATATAAGACCAATATTGGAATACTGTAACCAAATTCGGCATTTCAACATTCCAGAATATTTATCAAAAGACATTGAAAGGATTCAGCGCAGAGGTTTAAAAATTATCCATCCATCACTATCTTATTACGACGCACTAGTGGTCTGTAACATTCCAACTTTGCATTCAAGACGTGAACAACTGTGCTCGGCATTCTTTAAAAATAAGGTTGTCCCAGAGTCTAGTCTGCTATCAGGTCTGGTAAAGATCGCTGCAATTCCGAAATATGATCTACGTGCCCCAAAGAAACTTGCACCAATCAAATGCACAACAAACCGCTTTAAAAACTCTTTTATTCCGTCGTCTGTTGAACGTTTTAATAATTCTTAGTACCTAGGCTTCAGACACTTATCAGAGTTTAACCGTTTTTAGTCGTAGGTTACATATCCATAATTAACAAATCTGAGGATTTTTTAAATTTTTATCATAATTACTCGTATTTTACATGTAATAGTTAAGCATGCAGTAATGTTTATGGGTGTATTTCAACCGTTTAAGGTTGCAAAATCCAAGTTTCAATAATAATAATAATAATATTTTTGCAAGGCATTACAATGCAACGCAGAAACAACAAAAAATAAACTCAGAGATCCCCGGGAGCAGGGATAAGCAAGCATGTCACCACGACGAAGATGAAAGAGCTGCCACGGATAAAAAAGCTGCTACGGTCTGTTGAAATTCTGTCAAATTCTGTCTATTTTGCTGAAATAGTTCTCAAATTCTGTCTAACGAAGATCCGTGCGAAGAGTTTTGCAAATTTTTTTTTTTCACTATGAAAATTGCACTAGTGGCGAATGCGTTGGTGAATCTGATATTCACTCCAAATTCACTGAGTCTCGAGATGAACTTTACACTTACAATCCACTTACACATTTTAATTCATGTAGGAAATATACGAAATAATATCATGGCCATGCAACTAAATGTGATGGCATGCATGACATGGTGAAAAATGTCCAGTACAACATCAGAAAAATTGAATGATGCGGATGCCTTTGGGAAAGCAGCCTGTCGAGGGCCCTGCGCCAGTGAGAGTGGTAATCCCCAGTGAGGTATTAATACCATGCATGCACGCGATTAATGACTCACAATATCGCGACTTTGAAGATGAATTTGTGGTATAGGTGTGATTATGTTCATTATCGGCGAAACAAAATGGAGCAACATGCATGTGTAAACTAATTTGGGGAAGAGAACCTGAAAGAGAGGATGCTAAGACAGCGACAGGATAGCAGTTTTGCATTTTATATTCATGTTTATACTTGTAAATACGGATGCTTTCGTCCTGTATACAGATTAATTAATAATAATAGAAGGAGGCTTGAGAAGGAATTCGCCTTTAGAATATAACGCGATTTTGGATTGTGCCATTCGGGGTAAGTGCTTGAATGACTTGTCAGCAAATGCCAAATGTAGACATTTTGTTTGAACAAACGTTAATTTGACTTGCAGATAATCCGTTTGAACATCTCACAGCTAGCAACTGGCAAAGGATTGACACTGATACCATAGAAAATACTGATAGGTTAATAGCAACTGATGTGAGAGATGCCATTGTTTTTCTATACCATGAAGTGTTCTTAACATTATTTTATCGTTCCAGGTTACCGTTGTGAACAATGCCACAAAGTGTATCGGTCTAGTCTTTCAAGGCACAGGCGCAAAGAGCACGGGTCAGTATAGCCAATGGAGGCCAAAATAAAAGGGATTCTGGTGAGTTAGTGAAATAGTCATCAAACTGTGAGTTGACTGAATTAAACTGAAATGTATCTTTCATTTTTTCCAAATGAGACACGCGAGCAAACGACAAATAAGCGCACAAGAGTGGACCAAACTGGAGATGCTCCTTCTCGTGAAGGACCGCAAAATCACGAAGGACCGCAAAATCACGAAGAACAACAACAGCCAGAGGAACTCCCTAATCAACACCGATGTAACATAAAGGCCGAGGATCATCTTCATGAAAGGCACTATGTTTACAATATTAATTAGAATGCATGATCTTTTTACAGTTGATACCTTGGTTGATGAGCTAAGGAACATTTATCAAAGACAACGTAGAGCGGTAGAAACGGGGAAATTAAGATTCTTTTATGCCTCCCCGCTTGATTCAAGCATTGATTACAGTAACTAGACTTCACGTTCCAGTTGGAGCACCAGTCGAATTGATTTCCTATATTTCTAGAAACCAGGCTGTCATAGGATTAAGTAAACGTAGAAATACAGGTGAACCTTATCACGATAATCTCTGTTTATTCCGGTGCCTTGCTTTGCATGAGGGGGAGAGCGACAATGTATTTTCTGAACTTGACGCAATGATCAACAGTCTACCTCAGGAGGAGGGAAAGAACAGCTTTTGAAATGAAAGAAAAAATTAGACTGAAAAATTACGGGAAATGGCTGTCATTGGTTTTAACGCTTCATGTTATATATGTTAGTTTTAAAACGCGAATGTATTGTAAGCGTCATCACCTTAACGCGACGCAAATTATGCAGCTTATCTAATGTCAATCAAAGCTTGTGAATCTAGTTGCGCCTACGGGATCGAATTTTAGTTATAGTTGGGTGACTCTAGGAAGGTCAATCCTAGGAAGGACAATCCGAAATGATAGTGAGGTTATTACCGACCAAAGAGGTGACAAGCAAACTACCAAACCAAAAATGATCTGTGACTACAATGAAAATATGGGGGGAGTTGACCTGTGTGATCAACTTGTCTCATATTACAACATCAGCAAGAAGTCCTGTAAGTGAACTCAAACATTAATTTTTAGACTTATAGACATGTGCATTGTAAATTCTCTTGTTGCATTCACTGCCAACAACCCTGCTTTCAAAGATGTGTATCGAAAACACAAAGTGTTCAGAGATTGGACAGAAGGGCCAACCCAAACGTTGCTTCACCACCGGGCCCAGGTGGACCAGCACAAACTAATGAGAAAAGATTATTAGGAAAACATTTTGCAAGTAGGCATGATGTTCGAAGACGATGTGTTGCTTGTTCCACAAAGAGGACAGCTGAGGGCAAATATGTGGACAAAAAAAAAACAATTATTGTCAGAAGGTTGAGAAACATATATGTCAAATGTGTTTTGAAAAGTACCACACTTTGTCTAATGTATAAATATATCTCCATTTACCTGTAGTGATAGCTAGTGTATATAAGAATAACCTACTTTGTTTTATCTGAATGCAATATTATACATTTTTAGGTATGATGTCAGTAATAAAGGTAATTCAAATGTTTTCGTGTTTTTACAGGAATTTACACCAGCGGCTTCCGGCATAAAAAATTGGTAACTCATGTAATACTTTTGCTACATATATAATTATGGTATCACTTTGAAGCCAAATAAATTATCTCGTCATTGCTATGGACCAAAATACCATTCACATCTTCTATGCTCCACAAAAGGTCCATAAAACATTAAAAGAACGTTTTTGCTTGGGCACGCCCAACTTTTTTTTGATCCCCGCACCCCCAACAATAAGGTTTGACTCATTGTGATACCAATATTCAAGACGTTTATAGCTATAGCTTCAAAATGATATATGATATGTATATATAGGATCATTGATTCCCTCCAAAAAATTAAATCAATGCAAATAAGTTGATCATTAAAATATTCATAAAAACAATTCGGCTCCCTAAGGGTTAAAGAATTTTTTTTTTATTTCTCAAATGAATTCAACTATATAGCAACCCAGATGTGGTGCTTAGCATTGCTAGCAAGGATGTTCCCTGTACTGATTGGTGGTTTGGTTCCAGAAGGTGATAAGAACTGGGAGAACCTGTTAAATCTGCTGCATATCGAAGAAATTCTGTTTGCTCCTGTAACAAGTGTACTGCTTGCTGCGTATCTTGCAATCTTGAGAATTTTAAAGAGCTATATTCTCGAAAAATCATTCCCAAACAACATTACATGGTTCATTATCCTAAACAAATTGTCAGGTAAAACTGTTGCCCAATAATTGTAGCTAGGTTATATATATATGTTGAATAATTAAGATTTTGGTTGCACGTACCATGTCTTTGCTTTCATAACCCACCTGTTTTTAAATATAATACCTAACAATTGCACTTGTCAAAATGGAAATCTGGGGGTTATTTAGTTTTAGCATCCCTTGTTAATAACGGTGGTCATTCCCCTTCAAAACATGATTTTAAAAAAATCAAATTTTTGTATGTAGTAATAAATTTACGTGGTGTTTCCACAAATAAAAACAATTTTTTTTTTTTCTATTCAACTTTTGATGTATGTTATCTAAAGCCATGCTTGTAAATCTCCTTGTGATTGGTTCATTTTCGTCGACATAGCAATGCGCTGACTTTCCAAACTCGTGGTCGATTTGTAGCAAGCTGTGTGAAAATTGTCTAAGAAAATTGGTGGTCGAAAAGTTGAAAAGTTGTTGTTGTTGCAATGTAGAATTACATTCCTTCTGTTGTTTTGATTGTATTTCGGAGTGAATAGATGGGGAATTTGAGAAACAGAGCGAGAAAAAAATGAAAGATTCCACCGTCAAGGAAACGAAATATAATCCAAGATGGCGAACCAAGCTATAAAGATCCTGGACCTTCTGCGAGAAAAATTAGCCAGAATACTGAATTAATTCGTGGTTTGTCGAAAAGCATTGATAGTACTCTGAAAGAAGGAACTATTTTTATGGACTTATCCATACTATTTAATGTATTTGACCAAGTTTTGAAATGCCCTGATTGTGGATGTGATATCGATTCACATGTTGACATGAGAAAGAAATGAGGATATTCCAATTACATTGTGCTACCATGTAAGAATATGGAGTGTGATTGGAAGTATTCTTTTAACACTTCAAAGAAACAAGGTCGTTCTTATGAAGTGAATGTAAGAACTGTCCTGGTTTTCAGGGAAATTGGCAAAGGTCATAATGCTATGACTACCTTCAATAAGGACATGAATATGCCTGCTCCACCAACCCGCCGTGTGTTCACAAAGATTCAAAATGAAAAGGTTTTGTCCGTTGTGAAGAAGTTGGCTACTGGTAGTATGGTCAACAATGCTTATAAAGTCGGGCAAATGATGATAGAGAATGTGGAATGTCGATCGATGGTACTTGGCAGAAGAGAGGATATTCGTCCCACAATGGGGTTGTTACTGTGATCTCCTTGGACATAAAGAAATGTCTCGTTGTGTTGTGTTGTGTTGTGTTGTGTTGTGTTGTGTTGTGTTGTGTTGTCAGAAAGAAGAAGTGTTGTCAGACAAGTGCCAACAATGCCGGAAGTGGGGAAGGAAAATAAATGACCCAAGGTAAAATGCATGAAAAGCATCTCACAAGTGCAAGATCAATCATCAAGTAAGTGCTGGCAGCATGGAGACAACTGGTGCTGTTCGGAATATTGAACGGTCTCTAGCTACAAAAGGGCTGGAATATATGGATACGCTTGGAGATGGTGATTCCTCAACCTATAACACCATTGTTGAAAGCCAGCCATATGGAGAGGATTGCATTTCGAACAAATTAGAATGCATTGGGCATGTCCAAAAGAGGGTTGGAAGTCGTCTCCGCAAACTTAAAAGTTTCAACAAAGGATTGAAATTGGCTGATGGTAAAGGTTTAGCTGGTAAAGGTAGGCTGACTGACAGTAAAATAGATGTTTTACAAAATTATTATGGCTTGGCAGTTAGGGAAAACCTTGATGATGTTGGTAAAATGGCGAAGTCCATAGAAGCATCTCTTTACCGTTGCGTCAACTGCTGAGAATCCACAGCACCATCTCTGCCCAGAAGGAAAGGACAGCTGGTGTGGATATAAGAGAGACAAGGAGGGATATAAACATAAAAATGTAATCCCAAGCTGTATTGTTGACTTGGTCAAGCCTATTTATAAAGATCTTAGTAAGACTGAAATTTTAAATAAATGTACTCACGGATTGACACAGAATGTTAACGAATGCTTGAACAGGTTATCTGGGACAGATGTCCCAAGTCTACTTATGTTGAGCAAGAAACTGTGGCTCTTGCCACCTACTTAGCCATTTTAAAATTTAATGATGGTGACATTTCCTTTTTAAAATTATTTCATGACCTGGATATAACTCCAGGTATCTTTACTGGTAAAGCCACTGAAGATTGCGACAATTCGACTGTCGGCAAAGAAGAGCACTGAAACAGTGAAAAAGAGAAGAAAAGTACTGAGGCACCTAAGAAAGCACTATGTTGACAGTATTGAAAAGAAGAAGGTATTAGCTATGAAGCAGGTGCCTTCTAGACACTATAAATTGTCTATAAAAAAAAAGAATGAAACTATTTTCTCAATTTGGCAGTTTTTTCATTCCATTTGACCTTTGTGACAGCATATCTTTCTGAATATTAAGTGTAAAAGGTTGAAACTTGATATGTTTATGGCTATTAACATTATGCAGAGCCTGGCCATTTAATTTTAAATATATTTCATTAGTAATGTATAAATGAGGTTTAATTACCCAATTAGGAATGAAAAAATTCCTTTTTTCCCTAATGTGCAGATTGTTTACCAAATTACTGATAAAAATGCTTTAAATTGAAAATAGAGATGGTCAGGCACTAGATCATGTTATAAGCTTTCAAAATATATGTCATTCTGATTAACAGTGTCGGTATTATCATGTGTCATACGACGCCATTTTTTGGCTAATTAGTGGGCAGCCATATTGGATAATTAGTGTAATTAATGAGTAACCAAAAATTTTTTCCACATTTTGATTTTTATCACTGTGCCGTTTCAAAAAATATTTTTCTGACTCTGTTCGGAATATTGAACGGTCTGTAAAATGAAAAAAAAATGCTCTAAAGGGGAATGACCACCTTAATTAATAACTAATGGACCCTGATGCATCCTGCATAATTATTTTACTCTCAATCTCTAATGCCAAGCAATTTTACTCGTCAAGGGGGGATGCTGGCCATCCAGTGTGTTAAACCATTTTGCCAAGACCGATATATTTTGTATTACCTGCTATTTCCAATGAGTATCTCCAAGTACCCCTTCAATGCCCAACCATCAGGGTACTATGGACACTAATGGTCTGAGTAAATGTATAATAATGGATAATAAATTATTACAGTACATGTAATGTAGAAGGCTAGAAGCATGAATGCATGTAGGTTGAGCTAATGAGAACTATTGTCACCTGCTTCAGCTATCTCCAAAACCTGGTAACCTATGCGCTGTCATGCATCCCGAAACATTTTTTATTTTCAGGAGGGGTCCTTTAGTGCGAGGCTGGGCAATGCGTTTTGAGGCGAAACACAGCTACTTTAAGAAGTTGGTAGAAACGATCAATAACTTTTAACATATTGATCTCTCTTCGGCCAAGCGGCATCAGACCCTTCGAGTTGCTGCAAACATCGACAACGTTTCGCAGGCCTCATTCACAGTCCCCCAATATAGTTATACCAAAGCTACGCCCCTGATATAAAGCAGCTGGTAATTTTTTGGCGACGCCGCGCTTAAAACTTTATAATATCGTTGCAGATGCAAATGAGTGATTGTGGGAGGAACGAAGTATGCCGTTGGGCGTGTTTTGATCAGAGCGTTATATCACGGTTTACATAGTTTTGTTCAAGATTATGGTTGTTGAGGGAAATAATGTGATCTTTCTGTGCAAAACAATGCAGATTGTGAAATTTAAGAACCACCTGAATGCGTACGAAGTTTGGATCACTGAGGAAGTCCAATTTATAAATCAACAAGGATCTTGTTGATTTTCATCGATTAGGACTCCACGAGGAATTTGGTCCAAACAGTAGCAAGAACTATGGTTATCCTGCGATACTTGTCGACTGTATTTAACTTTGCCCAAGCGAAATACTTGATAATGCATGAGAGTGAATTTCATTAAAAAATTTACGAATGTGAAATGTCACTTTGAACAACACTGAAATGTATACTGTGTATCTCCCTTGTTTATTTTCGTTCCACGATGTGGTGAATATATGCATGTGGTAAATATATGCATGGATAATGTTTATTCAGTTTTTGAGTAAAGGTTTTGTTCCGATGCAGTATGAACTCACCTGAAGAGTATTGTAGTCAATTTACTCGCGAATTACGAGTACATTAACATCATGTTATACAGGGTGTATCAAAAAAAGCGTAATCCTCGACTGAAATGTAAATTGCTAAACAAATAATAGATGAAAACGTCAAAGTTTACATTCACTTTAAAGCGTAGCCATTCAGCTTTCTAACAGTGGGTTGTTTCTTAAATTTGACTCATTGGTTCGCGGGTAATAATACTTTACGTTATTGCGATTGGAGATTAAAAAAATTGAGATGGAATAACAAATCGCGTTCTCATGAAAATAACTGATTTTTCATTAAAACAAAAAAATGTTGCATTTTATTAAATGGATTGTAACAATAAGTATAATTACAGCTTTTCTCCCACTATTTTTAACTCAGTTTGAAACTTCAAATGCGATATAATTTTGGCTTGGACCATCTAAGCTGACTGACATCAACTTGCTATAATTTCTGTTTACATTACATCGCAATTCGATGACATTCTGGCTCAGACACCAGAATGTTTTGACGATTTTTAGCATTCGTTTAGGATTTTAAAACAACCTGGTCTCTTTTAAAATACTTTTAATTTGTTCTTACGTGGTTTTCCAGATGTAGTGACGACAACACTAAAGTTTAAAGAAGAAAATTCTAACATTTAAACCGACTAAACAATAACATAGTAAACTTGCATAATTAAACAGCAACTAAAAATGATAGGTTTTACTAAATCTTTTCCTGTGCAATTATTACTAGCATTGGAGACAAGGATAATAGTTTGTTTCAAAGAGAAAAGAACAGGCTTTGAAGTAAGCCTAAAAGCGTTTAACTAGAGATAGTATTTAGAAAGTTATTAAGCACAAAAGATGAATTGCGTTTATTTTGATACAACCTGTAGTTGTTATAGTTGAATGTTTAATAAGTTATATGTTGACTTGCCTTGTCGCAGCCAAGGGTTTGGTTCTGGACAAAGAGTAAACGGTGACTTAATACTAGGTTGTTTAATCGAGGGTCGTACGTTTCTACCGCAACGTTTTTCTCTTTTAACAGTGACAACACTTAAATCTTGTATTTGGCGACATATATCTTGGCGATATATGTCTTGACAGCGTTGTATTCGGCGAAGCATGACTCGAATAAATAGTCGAGGTCAGGCTAAACGATTTCCACCAATTCAGTCTCAAGGATAGCAAAAAGTTTCTCTGATAAGACATCCTCAATTTAGTATATACGAATTAAAGTAAGTTCAGGGACGCCGGAACTGGGGGGGGGGGCAGGAGGGGCAGCCGCCCCCGTTGCCCTTCACCAGGAGGGGCAAGGGAGGCAAAGGTGCCCTTTCAATTTTAAAGGATTGGCTTGGCGAAATAGCGATTGTCAGAAATGTTAGTGCAATTCTTTTACGAATTTGCTTCAGAAAACGCAAGAAATGCAGTCATCGAGCTTCAATAATAGCACAATCGCCTCGCGGAGAACCCCCTCACATGCTTATTATCCAATAAATAGAAAACATGATTAGGCGAAGTTTAACACCCGATGTTTTGCAAACATCTCTCAGTATAATAATATATATATATATATATATATATATATATATATATATATATATATATATATATATATATATATATATATATATAAATTCAAAAGTGCCCTTTCACGAAAATCTGCCCCCCTTGCCTTCACATCGTTCCGGCGTCCCTGAGTAAGTTCAACTGAGGCACTAAAAGCGAAGCTTGTGAAATATATATATATTGAAAGTCACAAAAATCGATTAAATTCAGAGTAAATTCTGAGCAGCCATTACGGCGCTAATTACAATTTCAATTTGTTGAAGTGCATGCAGTTGTGATTGCCTCCATATTATATCATTATAAATCCGAAACTTTAAACATACAGCTAGGACGAGTCAGATATGCTAGGTTTCTAGAACAAAGTAATTCGAACTTGCATTCAATTATATACTAATCAAGTACTTAATTGATTTTTCAAAAACCATTCATGTGAACAAAGAAACTTCTGTAGAGCGTAAATTGGCCTTTGATTTTATAAATTGGGAACCGGGTTTCGGCGGTTATGTGTGGTTGTTTTAAATATATATGTATTCGACTATATGCGATTTCCGAGAGCCATCTTTCCTCCCTTCATTATTTTAAAGGATTTCTTCCCGTCACTATGTTAATTTAATTCAGGCTGGACGGGCAAAGGCGCGAGGCGGCTACAAACTAAGCCTATAGGCTGCCTGAGTGCAGTCTCATAGATCGTTCTTTGTAAACATGCCAGCCACAATGTCATTAATTAAGAAATTCAGTAACAATCTAATGTTTATAACAATGACGACTTTTGCGTATTGCAATTTAGTGCAATAGATAAAGTACGTGTATTTTTCAAAACGTTTGGGTGCCCAATGGCTGTAAATGGACACTACGGTAAACGTATACAGCCAGCCACACAAGCACGTTATCACAGAATAAACAGTTACATAAATTAATTAAACTCTTCAATTTTCTGAAAGCCGCCAAGCCGAACAGTAAAATAAAATATTAATCGAAAGCTTCGCCAAAAAGGAAGCAGAGAAATAAAATTAACGTGGATGTCCACATGCACAAAACAAAACAATTGTATTTTATTTTTACCATGCAAACCTACAAGTTTAACTATCGATCTAATTACTTTTATTTTGGGGGGCATTCAATTTCGTAAACATTCGATCGATTTCGTGAGCATTCGATTTCATGCAAGCCAAGTCAAATTTTAATTTGATTTAACTTTTTTTAATTTTAATTTAAAAATGCTTCTGTCGCAAAAAATTTTGTACATAATAATGTGGGTGTAAATGACTATAAAAGAATTCCTTGTTTGATTGTATGCCGGAAATATAATTGTTTTGTCTTTTGGAAACGTCACGTTTATTTTGTATTATTAGCTTTCAATCTGTAAGCCTGCGTGGATCTTCACCAGTGTAATTATAGCATCAATGAATACCTTGCATCAATGAATAGACTTGGATCGAAGACGAGGCAAAGAATTAAATGTGTTCACAAAACAAAGCAATTATACTTATTTTGCCATGGAAACCTACAAGGTTAAAGATCTTATTGTGGTTTATTACAATGGAATCAAGGCAATCAAATATCTTTATAAAGCAAAAATACACTTAATAGTAATTAATGAAAAAATGCGTGATATCTCCAAATTACGGCAAATAGAATTATTTTGAAAGATTGGTACTTAAAAAATATTTTAGCTTCTCTGCAATAACCTAAATCACTGGAATTTTTTTTTCAAAATCGTTACTATGGAAATAGTATTGATCTTAGTTGAAAACAGTATGGAAATCCAATAACTGCAATTTCCATTATGATATAGCTGCATGGCAATAGTTTAGATAGCCTACTATGCATTTAGTGATGCAATTGCAAATTC
>CACRXK020003197.1:0-23641 GCA_902702795.2 Paramuricea clavata | reverse complement strand
GGGGGGGGGGGGGGAATTTCTCTACGTGGGAAGGGTGAACAAAGATGGTCATAGGTTGGCAACCTAAATTCACTCCCAAAATTTCACAAAGTGCCCATGTACTACTACTGGTCAAATTGGAAAAACTCTTCTAACATGCGACTGAGCTGAACTGGTAATTGGAAAACTGGATTTTGCAGAGATTGGGCCCAAATGATGATGGAGCAGTACCTTGAGATGCAATGGTACAGTTCAAAGCGTAACCTCCGACCAAGATACTTTCCCGAGCACTACCGCCATGAGCTTTGAGGACATTGATGGACTTAATGGGATATTTAACATCTCCTTTTATATCACGTTTCACAGCCATGACAGCATCGACAACCATCTTGCCGAAGAAATCGCTGTCTGGTCCGATTAGTTTGGAAGACATGGCTGTCTTAGCCACGTTGACTATGCAATCTTCTCCAAGTTCATCCACGCCGATTGTCATGTGCTCGTTGATGTATTTACACGCTTCTCTATGATATTCAGGAAAAACAACAATAAACTTTATTTGTGTTTATGTATTTAGCTACAAATAAAGCTAATCTAACACCAGATGATTTTACTTGTCAAGTGGAGAGCACTTGTGCCTGTACTTTATTTAGATGTCAGCTAGTACATTTTATATCCACTGATTCTCACTTACTTGCATGCAAGTCTATATCCACTGATTATCGAGGTAGGATGAATCTTAGACTTGACCAGGTCTTCAGCATTCTTCAACAATTCTGCCGCCAATATCACAACCGACGTGGTGCCATCTCCGACCTCTTGGTCTTGTAAATCTGCCAGTTCGCATAAAACCTTGGCTGCAGGGTGCTCTACTTCAAGTAACTTTAATATAGTGGCACCATCGTTAGTTACAGTCACATCCTAAAAGTCGCATTATTTTAGTAATTAGTCATTACATTTGCAAAAGGACAAATGATGTGAAAATTTGACTCAAACGTACCGAAGTCTAAATTGTATGTGCAGCCCCGCATTTCAAATAAAACACCTGCTTTGCAGGCTACCACGCAGTTTGACCAGATTTGGTAATATTTCATCAATTTTGGAAAAGTTTTAGTAATGATGGTTTTTTAGTAAATATTTTAGAGATTTAAATAATTTAAGACTTAACTTTCGGTCAAAAGAAGCCTAAAATAAACCGGTGGTGTGTCAGGAATCTTAATAGCATGCGTGCCCACGTAACCAATAAATCATCCCCAGTTTCCCTAGTGATTGCGCGGTTGTTTATGCGCTTTGTCTGTGGCTTTGTTTTCTGCCATGTCTGCGCTCGTATGTTGACCGACTCTCGATAGACATAATGTCAAAAAAAAGAGTGGCTGCGTCGTTTGATTTAGAGTCAGTTAAACATCGTATGAGACAAGATGTTTACGTAGACGGTATTCGTAAGCATCTCGATGCGCTCAGAAATGTCGACATAAAGCGTGTTGCATCGACACTGAAAGAAGCCGAAATTCTTCAAGTTTTGGTATGTAAGCTTGGCATTGAAACATTAGAAACGTTAAGAAAAGCAGCGCAACACGTTCCGAGGAATATTTGTAGAGTTGTGAATGCAAAATCCCTACGGGTTCAATGACTCAGTACTCTAAACCTATAACCCTACTCCTAACCCTATTTGACTGTGAATTTGGTTGAAGTTCATCTTTGTTTACGTGACTCGGGCGTTTGACTCGGATTTGACTCGGTAAATGGATTTACTCCCTCAGAAATACAAAGAGAACTTCAACATTTCGAGCGAAGGCTCTTCATCACGAAGTTAGGTGCTTCACTCGAAACATCAAATTTCTCCTTGTATTTTTCAGGCAGTTGCAACCCTACCAACGAAAGCTTGTTATTTATTGACACTACCTACACTGGAACAGACAGTTAAAAATTTAGTAAGTTTCAAGAGAAAAAATATCATTATTATTAGGTTTTGTTTGTGGAAACACCACGTAAATTTATTATTGCAGTAATAAATTTACGTGGTGTTTCCACAAACAAAACCTATTATATTTTATCACCATGCAAACATACAAAGAACTTATCATTATTATTGTTACAATCTTTTTCTATATCAGTGTTTCATTAATCCTAGATAAGCCTACGTTTATAAACATAGAATTTCACAAACACATCCGCCCTGCCCACATTTATATACATTTTTTTTAATTATTAACAATTTACAAATGTACAGAATGACAATTCTAACAAGATTTGTACAACTGTTTTACAGCCAAACACCCTTACACGATATTCCTGGCAAAATATACTCACCCCAACATCATCCACAAGCATTTTATCCAAACCAACCGGACCCAAAGAACTTTTGACAATATTCGCAATGGCTGACACCGCCATAACTACACATAAAATAACACAAAACAAAGTTATTACGGGCAATAAAAACACAACAACGGCAAAGGACAAGTCTTTGGGCTTACCATTTTGTGTTCTGACCGCGGCACCGGTCGTTCGTTCGCCCCCAACGCTTATAAGTTGTGCTGCAGTAGGAGCACTAGACATCTTGAAAATTTTGCACAAAAAACCACATGTGAAAAAGAAACGAGCCCGCTGTGCATCACGAGGTGAAAGCGACGTTACATTTGGGATACTTCATATAGGCCTACCACGAAGCAAACGCTGAAATTTGACGTTGCCCGCATGCGCAAAAGAAATACGCTATTTCCTTTACCACAAAAGTCAGTGCGATGTTTCTAGAAAGGAAACTGAGCGCGATGTTTCTAGAAAACAAGTATTTATAGGCTTATAATAGTAGGTTAAACAACCCAACAAACAAAATTCCTAAAAAATCTTGAGAGTTTTAACAATTTGTCGTGAGACCGTGAGAAAGCATAAAAAATCGTGGGAGTTGGCACTTGGCAGGTTTGCTCAATTTCGAGAACATTCTCGAGGTCCTCTTTGATAAATTCCCTGTGTTTGATAATATAAACTTGCACCTTTTTTTCCAATAAACCTCCACTCCCCAACAATCAACTCAATGACAATGTTGAGTTTTGTGTCATGGCAAACTACCAAATGAATCTACGAAATGGATGAAAACAAATTGTCCAAATTAGGACCAGTCTAGACTCTAGAACCACAGAATAAACACTTATTACAGATACTGTAATTAAAGTAAAGTGTCTATTCTGTGGTAGAACTCTGTGATAGAATGGTAAAGCTGGTCACGTTGCACTATCAAAGTTTCTGTGACCACTGATCACAGTAGGAACATTCCATAGGTAATTCTACTGAAGTCAGTTTTTTAAGGCCGTTTTCCACTATAGCTAGGCGGAATTTTCCGCGCGGAGCGGAATTTCGCTTTGTCTTTTCTAATTAGTTCCACCCGAGAAATCACAAGACAAAGAAAAATTCCGCTCCGCGCGCAAAATTCCGCCTAGTGGAAAACGGCCTTAAGGATTTGTAAGAAATGTCTGAGCATAGTCTATCAAGATGTGATGATCTGGAAATGAAAGGCAGAACTCAGAAGTCATTGTATTATGTTTCTGTTTGAGTTTATAATTAGTGTTAATTTGTGCGGCATGGTCACGGTGATTGAGCTCATTGTATTTTTGTATAATGAAGTAATCATCCAAAAAGGAGGATAGCTGAGATAAAACGTGCAACCACGATGACTAATATTAAACGAAGTTGAGACAAAGGATTTGCACAGTTCAACATCAGGCACAGGCCTTCTATTTGTAGCTTTGACGTTTGCTGGGTTTCCAGCGGACCATCACAACTTGACAGACTATGGTTTGAGAGAACTGACTGTTAAACAATGACTAACTCAGTACCCTCAAGCATTTCTTACAAATCCTTCAAAACTTAGAATTTACTCATGCACGATTCCTACTGTACAGTCTGTACTTGATCACAGAAACTTTGAGTAGTGTAGACCAGCCTGTAGAACCCAGTACAGAAGGACAAGTTTTCTCTGAATTATTTATTTTCCGCTTGTATTTACTCGTGTGTAGCTAGACTGTAGGGACAAATTCATTTTCTTTTGCAAGGAATCTTGTTCCAAAGCTGTTCGTGGCAAGTTTTGAACGAGAAAAGATCTATCGGAAATGTCTCACGTCTGATGTACTGTGAGGACATCAAGGAAAACTACGTGTTAATCAAATAATTGCCAAGGAAGTTACGAGGATAATAGATAACTTTATTTCTCTTTGATTAAACTCTTATGGGCGTTCTTAGGGTGTATATAGTATTGTCGTGCCTTTCAGTTTAAATTCCGCATTCTAACTCACCCGCAGTGAATCATAAAATTCACCGCTATTTTCAGTCTAAAGTTAATTCCTTCATATGGAGGACAAAAATGAGTTTGGCAAATACAACGTACGGCTACGTTAATATGAAGACGTTATATAATTTTAACCTTGCATGAACATTCTAGGAATCAAGCCCATGACGCCGTAAACTAGTTGTTCAATGTGAATTCACGGACTATTCATGCCACTATGGGGGGGGGGGCACTATTAATAAGCCTTGTTTAAAGGTAAGATAAGTACTTTCAAGTTTCAACAGGCAAATAACATTTTTAATATCTGTTTTGGCTCGAAGTCATTTTTTTTTCTGCTGTTGTCGGTTATACTTTAAACCCCAACGCCAAGGCAAAGGAGACAAGGTTTTTGAAGATCGAAACTGATGTAATCCATGAAATTCCCACCCTGTGCCCACGCCATGCTTTGCTCTGGAATAAAGAAACATAACAATGGTCACGCCTTTTGCTATATTGTCTTATTGGCTTTTATATATACGAGTCAATTTGATTTGCTTACATGCATATTACTATTTAGTCTATTTACTTTGCTACCCAAAACAACGAAACTGTAAAAATATAAAAATACAATACTGGCACAGACGTTTGTATTTAATTAAAAAAAAAGTGCGACACTTCACACGTCTGCGAGTAAAATTATTTCAGCTTGGATTGTGCCAGCGTAGGTGGTACAAAACACCAGAAAACTGCGCGGGATTTATAGGGATTAAAGACATTAAACTATCTGAAAAACACTGTCAAACTTCGCTCAAAAACGTCGAAATTTCACTTGTATTTTTGAGGCAGTTGAATGACTTGAATCCCTCAGTGTCAATCTGCCAGTTTCTTCTTGTACACGCGTAAAATTCTCATATCTTGTAGCAAGTCTGCCAACAAGCCGTAGTCTGTTTAACAACTCAACAAGTTGTATTCGCACTGCTTGTCCCAAGTTGTCAACAAGTTTGGAACAAGCTGTTATAATAACAACTTGTAACAACCTTGTTGATACGATCAGACTTGTTGCAAGGTGGTACGTTCCAACAAGTCCGATACAATGCTTGTGATGTTACTCTGAGTCAGGGCGCTATAAAATGTCTGAGTGTATATATCCACACCGGGCAAGCTTGAAAAATATGCCTGACCACGGTGGGAATCGAACCTACGACCTTTGGAATGTTAGCCCAATGCATTCCAAAGGTCGTAGGTGCCCAAAAAGTCAAGTCCGATACAGTCTTGACATAAGTCATAACAATATTGTTACAACCTTGTGTCGTCAACCTTGTATAAACATTCTTGTTATACTGTATATATCACGACTGAATCAGACTTGTTAGAACAACCTTGTAACATTAAGTCTGACAATGCCATCAACTAAAATAAAACAAAACAAAACAAAACAAAAGAAAACAAAACAAAACAAAAGAGAAAGTTCGAGACAAATAAAATACTGAAAGTATAATATTTCAACTGCTGCATCTAATTAAATCGTTTCTGGTTCCGCTGTTGCAAATTTGACTTCCGGTTTTGAGAAACACCCACATCAGATGAAAACAATCGCTCGTCTTTCCAAGTTTGTGGGCAGTAAACGGTTTATTTAATGAAAATACACACAGGGTTTCAGATGAAATAACGTCCAGGATATGTTAACAGCGGGTCGATGGCGCTGCGCGAATTAGTTCTGCCAACTTTGGTGTTCGCTTCTTGCCTGTTACCGTTTTGTGTGTTTGGTTTTGAAGACGGATCTCACGGAAGTGCTTCGGTTTCTAAACGTTGTGAATGTGATTCTGTCGAGTTTTGGCTCCCTGAAAGAACTGATGGCGCTTCAAAATTGCTCTCTTACGAAGAAATCGACTCAAATATACCGAACGATATTAAGATATTGTCGAAAAACGATGTGGACAGAGGCTTGCATTTATGGCTACCAAAACATTGCGAATTGAGTTCAGACAATGCCTTGATCTTACAAAAAGATGCTGGGGTTAAAAGCCAAAACATAGCCAAAGATTCTGTTGAGGTTTGCGTTTGATATTCTAGACTATTTGTGCTTAAGTATATTATTAACGATATTATCACGTTCATCGATGAGTGTTTTATATTTTGTCTCATAGCAAACTAACTGTGCTGGTATATTTTGAAAACAGGTATGGACCCCTTCCGTAAATTGTATGGCTGCTACCTTGAAATGCAAGTTTAAAACTTTGTGCATTGGCATCGAAACGAGAAAGGAAGGTAATTGTATATTTTTCGGATATCGAAACCTCTTGACAAGGTGTAAAGTGGATTTGCATAAGCCTTTCCACTGACGAATTGTCGTGGTTTACATATTTTTTCTCAGCTCTGCAGCACTTTGAACTTATTTCGTTTCTTAATTTAAGGCTCAACGTCACAAATTTTTGTGAAACAAAGACTATTTTGTGAGCTTGAGGGCAGCAATTTAAACTATTGAAGTGTCTGGCATTCTTTAATACGCATGGTTGCACATGTCTGTGTTGATTTGCTTTCGTGTTTATACAACAGTTGCTGTACTCGCATGCTTTGAGCTTTCTTATAATTCATGGAATTTTGTGAGATATGTTTCTGGTTTATTTGGCTTTTCTTGGAAAGACCAATGTCTATGCTTGTTGCCGCACACTTCTCATGTTCGGATAAGGTTGCATGTCCAGTTTGCCACTGTTCTGATATAAATGTGGGCATAGAATGGAACAGGGCAAATATGGGATGATCATTTACCCCGAGGACCGATGTGTGGCATTTTTGGGGTACTGCCTTTCCACATCAGAGAATTGAGACAATCTAAAGAATGTGAAAAGCGACTTTTCGAAGTTGTAAAATGTCCCATTTCCTGGTGCGTACTGTCAAACTTTTGAAGTATACAATCCGCAGTAAATTGATGCTGTAGAGAACTACCTCATTTTTTAATAAATAGATCTTCCACCAAGGATCTTTTACCTGTGGAGGCATGGATGCTGACCTGTTTTATCCAGCTAAAGCAGTTTTAGTTCATGAATTAGCTTTTCTCATGCTAAAAATGAAAGTGATTGTGAAACCACAAGGTAGTTCTCTACTGTGATAACTTATGGGGGTCGTATACTTATGTGATGAAAAGCCGATATAAACTTTATAAACAAGAGAAAATGTAAAACGTAACAGAACAGCAAACATGCAGATCTTACTGGTAAATAATGGTAATGTTAGGATAGTAGTTCTTGCAGACCGCAGAGGAGAGCTGGCAGTGAAGGCCGTTTTCCATTAAGTTTGCACCTGTCACGCCCGTGTGAACAGATTTTCAAAGCCCGCACGGGCAAAGCGACTGCAATGGAAACTGGCTTTAGGGCTCCCTTATGCACCACCTTGTAGAAAACCTGCACCCCTCCTTGCAGATGAGGCTAGATCTGCCCCTGATTTAACACCACATCATATTAATTAAAAATCAGAATATTAAAACAAACTTAAATTAATGAACTTGCCGCTGTATTCTCATATGTAGTCCAGTCCACTCAACGAAAACTACTGATGTTTAAAACCGTCGCCAGTGAAGAGACGTTTGCCCATCGACCCTTCGCCGTTTTGTTAAGCGTCTTGGTTTTTTGTTCGATGATCATTCTCATTGCCTTGTGTGGAAAAGCTGAAAAGAAGTATGTCTTAACAGTTGAGAATTTTGGGTAAAGTATGATCTTAGGGGTTTGTTTGCACTAAATGTATGGCTGTATAGCCAGTGCACTGCACCTCCCCCCAGTTAGGTAGCCCCCCTCCCCCCATGCTTGACACAATAGAAATGTATTGTCTTTAACCTATGTAGATGCAAGTTTGAAATTATCAGCATAGCATGACCAGTTGCCATGCTATGTCACCGCTTCGTCACTGTATGGAGTAAGGCAGAAGTTTATAATTAAATCTGTCAACATTGTATTAATTGAAAATAATAAGTTCCTTCAATGCTTTGAGTTTTTGTCTGTAAATGCTATAAGCTTATTTGTAGACCCATTGCACTGATGTCACAAATCCTTAGAGTGTCATCCAGATGCTCCCTAACAATATCTGTTCGGGTACAACAACCACATACAGCGCAAAAATAAACCATTTTACAGGTAAACTATGTGAAGCGTTTCTCTATGTGAAGCATTTGGAATTTTCAAAATTAGATTTGCAAATTTGAAAAACTCTTGAGGGAATTTGCAATTTTCCTGTCTGCCGTTGCAATATTCCAACGCAAAGAAAATTCCTTTCAAATTTTCCAAACTTCCTGTTTTAATTTCCTAACTTCCTGTTCTGTTCTGAGCGTTATCATTGGTGGATTATTTTTGTTAGCCAATTGCAACACACAGAACAGAACAGAACAGAACAGAACAGAGCAGGGAATTTGCAAGGGAGTTTTTCAAATTTGCTAAGGTAATGATGAAAATTACAATCAACTTAGGAACTCAAAAGAGAAACACTTCACATAGTTCACCTGTAATAAAAAATTATTATAAAGTTTTACAAAATTTGCTGTGTTTACAAAAGTTATATTATGCATATGTTGCTAATTTGTCCTCCAGATGCATTCGTCACCGGTGTTGTGACGTCATGTGCCATTGGTCTATACAACAATTAAATAAGAGACCAGTATCTAAATTTATCAATTATTTTAGTGTTTAATGTTAGAATTTCTGTTGGTAAGGATGTTCTTGAAAAGCTAGTAGGAAATGGTTTAGTACTATTTAAAACACAAGCAGAAGTGTTTTAAAGGTGCTCTACAGTCCGATCTGTGCATGTGCACAAAGGAGCCCACTTTTTATGATACAAACAGTTTAACTATGTTTTGGGTTCTTGAAAAGCCTGATTGTTGTTTCTTGATAATTTATTATACTCTAAGAAGCTTGAAAATATAAATAGTTGTCGAATAAAGTTCAATATTTTGGACACAAAATGTAAACAAAGGCTTTGTTTACATACGGACTGTAGGGCACCTTTAGGCTTTAAGTATATTAAAATGGCATTATAAATTTCCAAGTCATTGCTATCAGAGGGGTTTTTAATTCTGGTATATGGAGGCGTCTGTCCGTCTTTCCAATAAATCAACTCGAGAAACCTGGACAAGTTAATTACTTTCTGTTGTCTATTAATGTTATGTTGACAGATTTATAACACCTGCAGTCTTACTGTGTATACAGTAGATAGCTTTTGTAATTCTATCTTGGCATTCATAACATATTATCGAAATTAAGTGGATGATTTGATTTAAACAAGAAGAACGTAATCCATTACCATAGCTGGAAAGAGCATCGTAAAATGAGTAAAATTGCAAAGTTTGGTTGCGAAGTGTTGTAAAATAAGCAAAATATAGCCCTGTGAAGTTCGCAAATTTTGTAAATATTTGCATTACGCGCGTGAAAAATAAGCGGCATTTTTGAGCCGCGTTATTTTTACCGCGCGTAACACAAATATATACAAAATTTGCGAACTTCACAGGGCTATATTTTCTTCATTTTCCAACATTTAGCAACCAATCTTTGCAGTTTTACTCATTTGGCTAAGACGCTGTTTCTAGCTGTGGTGTTGGATTTCGTTCTCAGTTCTTGCCTTGATCAAAATTTAATATGTAGCTGGTATCACCCATTGAAAATGAGTTTCATTTATTGAAATACTTAGTGGTGTGCCAAAAGTTTTTGTCTTAAATTGATCTTAAAATTTAGAAATTTTATACATCAATATGAAGTTTATATTAAAAAATATACGTCTTATATTGTTTGTGCTAGACCTCGGGAAAGTGTGGCCCATGACAGTTCTGCTGATATTGTTAGAATGGTATCCTCTGAAAAAGTACAGGTATATAAAAGTGTTTCGTATTAAAATAATCACCCAGTTTAAAATAATCACCCAGACGTAAGGTTTAACCATTAAGCCCTCACATCCTTCGTTATTTGCATATATCACATTGAAATATGGCTTCAACAGTAAACAGTGAATTATATAACGCGACGTCGTTAATCGCGAAATCTGAGAATACTTAAGGTACTGTGCAAAATAAAGTCTGTTGAAGTATTTAGTGTAGTGTTGGCCTAATTTCAGTTACTGCCTATTCTGTTTTTTCAATATTTATACAGAGGTTAGTTTTTACGACATTTGTCTATTTAACTCTATATATAAGCTCTACTGCCACTAGGAACACACTAAATATTTCTACAAACCGGCTATGCTTTGCTACCAGCTTTTGAGACAAAATGCAAACGACCTACCGTACTCTATGATTTTGCGCCGATTTACAGCATCGCGTAATATATATAATTTACTGTTTATCCCAGAAGTCCTATTTCAACAGGTTATGCATCTAATACTTTAGTTTGTGGAAACACCAAGTAAATTTATTTCTGCAAAGTTTTCGATCCGTAAGCCCGGATCTTCGTCAGTGCTAATAATGAGTCATGCATCGATGATATACATGCAATGCGGCCCAATGGGCTAGGCGTATTCAATATTTGACTAAAACATGCAATTTTTTAATAAAACTGTGCGTGGTTTTGCTGTGACAAGTAAAACAGTTTGGCATTGGACAGAGTGAAGTAATAAGCCAGGCCAAAATGAGATCTATTATTGCAGCTTTATGGATTGATTGATTTGATTCTATAAATTTTAGAGTCTTCGTAAAACAGATACAGTCAACGACGAAGGAGAAATCATAGACATCAAAGTCGAAGGCTCCGGCAACTTGGATACAGACAGTAACTCGAACAACGCCAAACAACTTGTTGCGGATGTTGACCTATCTTCAGTCGTTGTATCGGAAAGCGAGGCCCAGAAAGATGTTGGCAAAAACAGTATTGACGAGGTCGTACTTCAAGACAACGTGAACGACCCAAATACCGGGAAGGCTGGAGTTGAAAAACAGAAGGAGATTGATTCGCGGGGGGAAACTGAGGAAGAAGATAAAATTCGAGAAGGGAAGAAAGATAAACGAAAGGATGAAAAGGAAAGGAGAGATAAACACAAAGAAATCAAGAACAAAGATCGAAACAAAGACATGAGATCGAAGCGCTCTCACACTTCTCCCGAAAGAGAGGAAAAAAATTCCTCCACATCCAAAATGCGATTTTCTCTAAAAGGAAGTTCAAACGCTTACGAAGAACCGAAAGTTAAGAAGAGAGATAAGACAAAATCCAAGAAAACGGCAGAAAGCAATTCTCCGCTCCCCAACTCGGCATTCAGGGGGGATCGTCGTAGCTTTACAAACCGGGAATTGCCCAAGAGACCTTCGGAAGAGCGTGACAACCCCCCTGCTTCCGCGTATGATACAGACGAAGAGGAAGAGGAAGAAAACTACGAATGTGTTAAGATACAGGGGGGTCCTCCAAGGAGCCCGGGGAAACTCAATGTCCCCTCTCAAATCTGCGACAATGGTTCCGATTTGGATTTATACGACTCGGTGGATGATACGAAAGTTGCCAAGCCGCAAACGGGGGTAGGCCCCATTCCAAATTCCGATGATGAATTAGAAGACGCTTATGAAGTAGTCGTTTCAAAACCTCGTCCCACGGCCCCCACCTCTGCCATACTCCTCACAAGGCCCCCTGCCCCTGAGCTATACGAGAGTGTCAGCGGGGACTACGAGAACCCGGGGGTGACCAAACAGCGAAGTTTTTCTGAAAGAAAACCCGGCCGCTCCTCTCCCCAAATGGATGCCCAGCGCAAGGCGATGTCCCTGGAACGGAGGCGGGAGAACGCCCCCACTCCCCCACCGTTGGAACACATGCACCAGATCGCATCACATCAAATTATGATAGACGACATCGAACCGTATACAGTTACGGTAAAGAAGGGCGATCATATTCTTCAAGAGACGAGCATTTCGACGCACGACTGGCCACCTAAACATATAGAGGAGACCAATTTGAGTCCCGAGGAAAAAGATCAGTTGTATACGAAAGTGGACAAGGAGAAACAGAAGAAAGACAGGATGGAGAATCCAGCTGGTGATGCTGGGATAATAGGGGATAACGAAGTTACGGGTAGAGCCGAAGCGACGGTTTCTGTATCTGTAGGTAAGTATCCTAGTTCCTTGCACAACCAAGACTCCGTTTCCACTAGAGCGAAAGTTTTCGGATTCATCACAAAACCGGAACGTTTTAGTACCGGATTCATGCATGCCGTTTACACACGCAGCGACGAATCCGATGGTAAATCTTCTCGGTTTCGTGCCGTGTCCGGAAACTTTGAATCCGGAAAAGTTTGTGGGAACTTCGTATCCGGGAACATTTGAATCTCATGAGAAAACACTCGTGCATGTGAACAGCTTTCCGTAAAGAATCTGAATGAATTTGTTGTGTATGTTTTTTCAAATTTATTGCTATTAAATTCAACCGCCAAACAGGGTCAAAACATCGCATAATATCACTAAGAGGGTTAAAATTATTTACTTTATATTGACCATCGCTGTGTCGGGCTGTGTAGTGTAAACGCCTCATGGATCCGTGTACTTGACTGAAAAACAAGGAATTAATCTGGATACTTATACAAATCCGGAAAACTTTTGCTTTAGTGTAAACGTAGTCTAATAGAGTGACTCTTCAATACTCAGTGAAAATTTCAGGTCAATAGCTTGTATAAGTTTTGAAAAATCACATATTCGGACAGGCCCCAGAAACGACAAATTGAGAAAATCAGCCACTAACCATGGGGCTCAAAATGCTCCAGCTTCATATTATAAGTAACCTCCTTTTCTGTTAGATTGTCAATATAAGTTTAAAGCTTGAACATTAACAAAGCACCACCTTAATATTCTGTCTCTCAATGTAGTTTCTGGTGAAGAACACCAATACGAAACGATGCCACGAACGAAAAATTCTGAAACAGCGCTAGAAAAGAAAGATTCTGTCCAGGAAGAACACCAATACGAAGCGGTGGCACGACAAAAAGATTCTGAAACAACGCCACAAAAGAAAGAATCTTCCCAGGAAGAACATCCATACGCAAAAGTCCAAGTAAAACAAGATTCTTTCGACTTAACTGAAGATCCTGAACTGTACGAAGAAGTCGAGACAAAAAAGGACAACACAAACCCTAAGAGCGCACCTGTGTATGTATAAACCAAAGTTGTATTATACCGTCACGAGGGTCTTCCAGGAGGGAGGGGGTCTGGGTTGACTTTAATCATAGGTTAGGAAACTCGATACAGACAGGTTCGTGCAAGAAACTTCACACCGCTTGTCCCAAGTTGTCAACAAGTTTGGAACAAGCTGTCACCAACTTGTAACAACCTTGTTGATATTATCAGACTTGATGCAAGGTTGTTCCAACAAGTCATGATATAACAATGTTGCTACAACCTTGTGTCGTCAATCTTGTAACATTCTTGTTATATCATGACCGTATCAGACTTGTTACAACAACCTTGTAGCAAGTCTGATAATGCCATCAAGCTTGTTACAAGTTGTCAACAGCTTGTTCCAAACTTGTTACAACAACTGGGAACAAGCAGTGCGAACACAACTTGTGAACAGATTTGTAACAACTTGCTTGCAGACTTGTAACAACTTGTGCGTTTTTACGTGTGTAATTACACAATGGTTAAATGAAAACATTGGTTGATCTGGCGAAAATACAACACACACGTGACGATGAACCGACTATTTCTTGCATAAACCAAAAAAGACAAGCTTTTAGATAATGAGATCTGTTAATATGTCTGCATCGAGTTCCCTAACCTTCTTATTCTATCGAGTATGCTTAAATAGTTTTCCTTTGTTCGCAACAAAGATTTGATTATATTTCCCAAACCTTGCATGTTCCCTTGGTTCTTACGATTTTTTTTCGGCTTTGTTCCCTCTTCCCATTGCAAAATATGCCTAATTGTTCCTTTGTGCCCTAGAAATCCCTGGGAGACCCTTACTAATAGCGAGCTCGAGCAAGCGACGTTTGTCTACACGGAGTCGAATTCAAAAATTAAAAATTCAAAAATTTATTAACGCAGACTATAATACACTTAGCCACATGCAGCTATTTTACCAGTGCTTCCATTTTGGAGGAAATTTCCTTTTTGAAGGAAATTTGAACTAGTTGAAGGAAATTATTAGGAAATTCGAATCTGAAGGAAATTTGAAGGAAATTTCGGAAGATTGAAGGAAATGTGAAGGAAATTGCCTTATTTCTACAAAATCCTAAGAATACGGCAATTTCCAAGGAAATGCGCTTCAAAATATGCTGAAAATCCTGTTCTGCGAGATGCAAAATCTGAAAATTTTCTGGGGGAGCACCCCCAGACCCCCCTGGTTATTCTCCTTCGTGTTAATCTAGGTAAACTCTTTCTCTCTCCCCTTTGATAATTCAGCTCCTGCAACGTCTATGTGCCTTCTAGAACAAGAAATACCCGGTTATTCGAGATAAATTACTATAAAATCAGTTTTAAATTAGGTAAAATTCAATAATTTTTATTGCAAGGAAATTTTTTCAAAAATAAGGAAATTTTGAACGGTAGTTATACCGCGTCAGTGCCATAGATATCTTATATACACTAGATAGCGCATCTCGTTTAGTAAAATTGAAGCCAAGAATATTCCAGCGGTTACCCCCATTTGAATAGATGGCGGCCATGTTGGAGTTTCCCACTCGCTGATAAACGCTTAAAAAAGAACAATAACTTTCATCATTTGAATAGTTTGAAAATGTATTTGGAATAGGTTTAATTGAATGTTTAAGTTCCCTGTTTAAGAAATAGAAAACATATCAATCTTCTCATTTCATAGGAATACCCTGAGCCTGCAATCACGGCTTCAATTTTTGAATTGCAGAATAATTAGATGCACTATCTAGTGTATATAAGATATCTATGGTCAGTGCGGACAAAGCATCGCTTGCTTGAGCTCAACCGCGAGACCACTGTTGTACATAAAAGTCCCGCTTTATACTGCGACGATACGCCATGTTGGAAAAAGACAAGCTGAATAGATGTCACTGTTAGATATAGAAAATGCTTACGCCTGGCTCGCACATCCGAGATAAACAAAAGCATAAAGGAAGACAAAACTCAAAAGCCATACAAAGTAACATATATGTGTGGACACGAAGACAGACATTTTAAGAGTTTCTTTTTATTCATTGAATATCTACTTAATATCCTTATATTTCTAAATCGAGTCGACAAGATTTGTTTTTAGAAATTATGAAATTTACAGTAACGACATGGATGGAATATGTTGAAAATATCAACAATTTCGAACTAACAATACACGCTAGTTTTTTATGATTATACCCTATAGTCTTTTGTAAATAATGAAAATTAGAATAATTTTTAATACCGCCATTTTAAATTACACGTCATTTTTATTCTGTGAGTCGAAATTTATTATATATTTTATTGTGTAACTTTTCTACTGATTTTCACACCTTTTACCTAGACCGCAAACGGTTACTGATAATGTTCACGGATAAATTTGTTCCAAAACTTGGCCTCTCATAAATTCGCTTTTCTCCACGCCAATTGCATTGAGAACGGTCGCTGCCACATCGAGACTCGACACATATTTACTTTCCAAACTGTTGTTCTTTAGCGCATCTGGACCTACATGATTCAATTTTGGTTACATTTGGATGAGAAATGGGTGATTTCAGCCATGCCCATAGACTAAATTTTTATCAAGGCAAGAAGAACGAAATCCAACACCACAGCTAGAAAGAGCGTCTTAGAATGAGTAAAACTACAAAGATTGGTTGCTAAATGTTGTAAAATGAAGAAAATATAGCACTGTGAAGTTCGCAAATTTTGTATATATTTGTATTACGCGCGGTAAAAATAACCATGCAGTTTCGGCTCAAAAATGGTTATTTTTCCCGAGCGTAATGCAAATATATACAAAATTTGCGAACTTCACACGGCTATATTTTCCTCATTTTACAACAATTCGCAACCGAACTTTGCAATTTTACTCATTTTAAGATGCTCTTTCCAACTATGGTAATGGTCTTCTTGTCTAGATCAAAATTTCGTCTATAGCAATCATAGCAATCATCCATTAGCAAACGTTTGTCTATAGGTACTTATCAGTGTATAATTGCATTTGCAGTTTCTGTATTTTGTGTTTCTCAACAGCCAGAGTATATTTAAAAGGTTGCTAACTGTGGGAACTTCAAAATAAAGCCACAACAAAGTAATTTTGACGGGAACGCCAAAAGGATTTTGGGTTTTGAACATCGCGACAAAGTTAAATTTTTTCAGCAGTTGCCCGGGCTGCTGCCCGCCCGCTCCTACGGCCCTGGGATGAGGGGTGCCCGAAATAGCTATACTCACCGCGAATGAGTATTGGGATGTCAACTAATGCACTGAACGGTTTATTAAAATCGTGTCCGTTTCTCCAGCCGCCATGATCTGACACAATCACGACCAATGTTCCATCAAGCATTGGTTGACCTGAATTAAAAATAAAAATATATATAAAGCCTGGTTTGCACTATCAAACTTTCTCTATGATCACAGTAGGAATTTTGCATTGGTAAATTCTAAGTTTAGAAGTAATATATGAACAACGAGAGCGAGTGTTTCACCGGGATATCCAAACACGAGAAAACAATGTATGAAAACACGAGCGCGAAGCGCGAGTGTTTTCATACATTGTTTTCGAGTGTTTGGATATCCCGGTGAGACACGAGCTCGAGTTGTTTCAAGATGGCTTCTCAAATGAATCGAGACGTAACAGAATGTTTTCGTTTCCTGATTTGAATAGAATTCTTAACCAAGGTCCAAGCATAACGTAATTAGGAATTCTATTCAAGTAATTTTGCATGCGTAATTAAGATATTTGATGAAAACACCAGTGACTTTCATCAAGTTTCACCGGGTTATCCAAATGGCATCTTGTGATCAAGTAGGTGATTATCATTGGCTGAATTGCTCATGAATTATTAATGACTTCAGAAAGATTTGTAAGAAATGTTTGAGGGGAACGAACTATATGGAATTACTGATCGACTCACTGTTTAACACTATAAGTCGGTTACCTCAATCATTTCTTACAAATCCTTCTACTCCATTTTCGAGTAGAATAGTTTAACGTCTTTTCGGACGTAATTTCTTTTTACACTTTTCTATAGTTTAAGGACTATAGAATCTGAATACTGGATCACTATGGAAATAAACGTCTAGTTTAGGTTTCCTCCTGTAGCAGTAAGGCCACATAAAATAAATTCCTTGATTCTCATCACTACACTTTGAAAATGTCGAAGAGGCGGGAGGTTTATATTTTATATTTTATATTTATATAATTTAATATATATCAATAAATAAAAGTGTCACAAACTGAAATAAACATATTTCTCCACGAACAATGACAGGCCCTTGTGCTGAATGCGAAGTTCCGTTAAAATGCAATGAAATTTCTTTCAAGGTTCTATTTGTTTGAAATTGGCAGTTTAAAATGGCACTAAAAACCCAATATAAAATATAAAAAACTTAACTGTCTTGAAATATTTTGTCGGGCGGTACATTTATATTGTATAACAAAATATAAAAAAATTTCACGCGGCTCTTAAAATACAGTCGGGCGGTGATGAGAATCAAGGAATTTATTTTATGTGGCCTAATACTGGAACAATAAGAGATCCTTTCCTGACCTCAATGGAAAAAGGTTTAGAACTGAAAGTGGTGTCTAGTACAAATTTTTTTAGTTCTCCTCTAGTATTACCATAATTAATTGGATGGCCCTTCTGCACGTCCAGAACTGCAGATGATGCTATCAATATCAAGTGTCGATAAAGTTAGTGTAAACGTACACGTAATAGAAGCAAGAATATTAAACTACACACGTAAAAACCTGCAGCAGACTTGTAGCAATGCTGTTCCAACAACTTGTCAACAGGATGTGTTCGCACTGCTTGTTCTCAGCTTGTTGACAAGTTGTCAACGACTTGTTGACAACTTCCTACAAGATTGTTGAGCTCAACAGACTTGTTACAAGTTGTTCCAACAATTTGTTATCGTCCTGCAATTCACCAATTTGTCAACATGATGCTTGTGATGTTACTCTGAGTGTATATCCACACCGGGCAAGCTTGAAAAATATGTCTGACCACGGTGGGAATCGAACCTACGACTTGGACCTTTCAACATGTTGTAAGCGACAAACTTGTAACAACTTGATGAAATAACAGCATTGTTACAACTTGTTGACAAGCTTGCTACAAACCTGTTGTGAACACATCTTGTTGATAAATTGTGAGTGACAACCTTGTAACAACTTGATAAAATATCAGCATTGTTACAACTTGTTGACAAGCTTGCTACAAGCCTGTTGTGAACACAAGTTGTGAGTGACAAACTTGTAGCAACTTGATAAAATAACAGCATTGTTACAACTTGTTGACAAGCTTGCTAAAAGCCTGTTGTGAACACATCTTGTTGATAAGTTGTGAGTGACAAACTTGTAGCAACTTGATAAAATATCAGCATTGTTACAACTTGTTGACAAGCCTGCTACAAGCCTGTTGTGAACAGACAAGCTTGCTACAAGCCTGTTGTGAACACATCTTGTTGATAAGTTGTGAGTGACAACCTTGTATAGCAACTTGATAAAATAACAGCATTGTTACAACTTGTTGACAAGCTTGCTACAAGCCTGTTGCGAACACATCTTGTTGACAAGTTGTGAGACTTTTACGTGCATGTGTAGTTTTAATTAGTTTACTTTATCCCAGCTTATTACGAAACGCGGGGTTGTTCTAGCTACAAACCTACCAGATGAATCTTGTGTCTGATTTAACGCATCAATCAACAATTTAATTTTCATTTCTACTGACTTTAAAGCGTGGTAGTATAAAGGACAACCCCAGCATGATTGATGAGCGGCCAAGTCTACCATGTCTGAAACGAGACTTTTTTTATATTTTCATAATGCTTGAAACCTTTGTAACGTTTCTGAGAGGAATTTCAGATTCATGTAAAACACTTCTCAATTTTAATTCGTGTGAATAACCGGTCATTATTCATGCATGGCTGGGGTTTGCACTGAAGATAAAAGTGTTGGGTAAACAATATTTTGAGTGAGTAAAAGGTTGGGTAAATGAAAAACAAAACAACTCAAGGGTTGGGTAATACTAAAACCTACTGTCATTTCCAAAGTATGACTCACTCAAATATTGAAGGCTAAAAAGCAATGTCAACAGTCATATGTCAATGCAATATGTAAATCAATGGGAGTCACTATCTTGATCACTTTTCGATTTGTCAGAAGGCAGCCGAAAGTACATGTGCAGACAACATGAAACTTTAGTCTCTGAGACCAGAAAATCGCACAGGCAGTTATCAAACTCATATCACAGAAGTGGTAAAGGACATGTGTGACAACTGAATGCATGGTACCCTTTTGTAAAGTTTTTGACCAGGGATGGGTATTTATGTTTTAACTGATATTTGAGGTTGGGTAAAAATTTTTTTGACTGATCCAACCATTAATGGTTGGATTAGCAAAACGTTTTACCATGAAAAACTTTTCTCTTCGGTGCCACCGCCGCCATAAATAATGACCGGGCCTTACCAAATTGTATAAACGTTAAAACTGGGTTATTTTTCACAAGATTTGCCCTGGCAGCCAAAACCGTGTTCGTATCCTTTAGATGATGACACTTTGCGATATCATTACCACATGTGACCCCTTCGCTTCCCCGATGCCACACATCAATGTCTGTGTTGTTGACCGCGAAACGTTTTAGCCATGACCATGTAAACATCATTGTTGTCTGGGTGAAGAAAAACGCTCTGGCTAAAATTCAGTGGTTAACATACACGCGTTAAAACATCATTTGTCAACAAGATGTGTTCGCAACAGGCTTGTAGCAAGCTTGTCAACAAGTTGTAACAATGCTGTTGCTTTATCAAGTTGCTACAAGGTTGTCGCTCACAAAACTTGTTGATAAACTGTTGAATTGCAAGACGATGACAAGTTGTTGGAACAACTTGTAACAAATCTGTTGAGCTCAACAAGCCGTTGACAACTTGCCAACAAGCTGGAAACAAGCACTCCACGGCGTCCTAATGGATTAGCCATCAATTTGATTTTCAACCTGTAGATTCGGATCCTTCTTCTTTACTTGCGAAAAAATAGTTTGAGGTCGACCACGTCCTGTGACTGGTGGAATACTGTAGCTTGTCTCTTTATCTGGATTGCCATTCGCAGGATTCCAAGAATTATTGAACACGCCATGTTCCATAACGTTTAATCCAGTCAGATAGGAACACCAGTTTGGCCCACTTGACTAGAGAAATAAATGTCCTACGTTAGGGATCGGTCATTATTTATGCCAGAAGAAAAATATCGAAGAGAACTGTTTCTCTTGGTAAACATTTTGCTGATTCAACCGCTAAAATGTCAAAATGTTTTTTACCCAACCCAAAAAACTTTACAAAAGGATACATATATCCTTTACCACTTCTGTGACATGAGTTTCATAACTGCTTGTGCAATTTTCTGCAGGCTAAAGTTTCATGTTGTCTGCACATGTACATTAACTTGCCTCCTGACAAATCGGAAAATGATCAAGATATGGTGACCTTGATTGATTTACATATTGTTTTGACATATGACTGTTGACATTGCTTTTTAGTCTTCAATATTTGAGTGGTTCAATGGTCATGCTTTGGAAATGACAATCGGTTTTTTATTTACCCCACCTTTTACTCACTCAAAATGTTGTATACCCAATCCTTCTCTCTTCGTTGGGGTTTGGATTCATGAAATGTCGAAGAAGTATAAATACCTGACAACCAAACACAGCCCCCCCCCCCCCATGCAAGCTACCTTTTAAAGTAATTTAAAGCCGGTGTAGTTGGAGGTTGAAGCCATCAACGGAGAAACAATATTTATACTTATACAGTTGGAAAAACTCCCCTAGCTCGAGTGGTGTAAGAACCGTGTTCAAAAAACGATCTGAATATTGGATAGTGATCTGTTACATTTCTCAAGTGAGCGCCCCCAAGACCGTCTACACCTATAAGAGAAAAGTAGATGTATTCTACAAAGAGTTGCCGATATTTGTGTCTGAACTACCTGAAAATATATCGGCTCAAACGTGGTGGTCCAGTGTAAGTAGTATTCTACAATAAGCTGTCATGGTTTGTGTCTCGGAACTATACCTAGGGCAAAAGTGATATCTCAAACGTGGAGGTGAAAAAGATATCTCGAACATGGTGGTCCAGTGTAGGTAGTAGTATTCTGCAATAAGCTAAGCTGCCGTCTTTTTTGTCCGCTGAACTACCGGCTGAAAAAGACATCTTAAATGTGAGCCGGGATCCAGGTTAGATAGTATTCAACAATCTCTATAATCTCTGTCACTCCTTTCAAAACTTTTCACATGCGTCCAGTCTGAGGTACTATTATCAGTAAAATACAATCAGACAACTGTATAGTATTGCAGGAACGAAACTCTGATTACAGTATAACACCAACAAGTGACTTACCAATGATAACCGCGCGTTTGGCAGTCCCGAATCCTTTAGGTTTTGACTGAGCGCTTTGGCTACTGGTAGGGATACTTGCGCAGTACACCGCAGTTTCACAGAAAAAAGCAGGAACGAGTATAAAGACGTAAGCTCTGACATAACCCATGGCTTCTACTAAATGTATTGTAAAAAACCGAATTCTGCAACAAAAAAACAAAAGCGCATTCAACACTAGATTGACTTGTGCTTTAGGCTTAGGACTGACAAGCTTTTGTACTCAACCCCATGGCCATGAGCTCTCGGTATGTTGCCAATATATATATATATATATATATATATATATATATATATATATATATATATATATATATATATATTTGTGGTCCCAGGGGTATTCTCAACGGCTTTGTCATGCTCAGCAGAACGTTAAACTAAGCATTATCACGTCTTTCAAGCAACGCGAAACTTATTGCGACCCAAAAGGTGATACTTAAAGTCGAAATTACAGCAAACATTGCATCGCTTTAGTCAAACTTAGCAGTTTGTAATGTTATTTGAAAATCGTCAAACATTTATTACAGTAATGAAATTGCTTAGCGTTCATTTTTTAGCTGAAATTCAGACCGCGTCGTTGAGCTGGCCGCGTCGTAGATCTTAAACTCTCTATTGCCCAATTGATAGGCCCTGTGTACCACAGGAAATTTGCCCCCTCCGAAAATTTGCCCCCCCCCCGGACCAAATTTCCTAGAAAATTTGCCTCCCGGGTCATATTTCCTAGGAAATATGCCCCCCTTCGGAAATTTCCCCCCCCTAAAAAATTATTGTTTACTTTATGTTTAGGGTCGGAAATCGTGAAGCTTCTACTAAAACCAAATTTCTAGAAATTTGATATTTGCTGTGTTGGTGTAATGTACTCAGGTGAATAAGATGCTTGTGTGATGTTACTCTGAGTGCCTGTATATCCACACCGGGCAAGCTTGAAAAATATGCCTGACCACGAAATATCGAATACTCGAACCGACCTGATCGCATACTCGAACCGAGCTGACCGCGTAGCTCAGTTGGCAGAACATTGGGCTAGTATTCCAAAGGTCGTAGGTTCGAATCCCACCGTGGCCAGGCATATTTTTCAAGCCTGCCCGGTGTGGATATACACTCAGAGTAACATCACACAAGCATCTTATTCACCTGAGTACATTACACCAACACAGCAAATATCATGATTATTAGATTACACTGATTTCGAAGGAACTAGACTCAGTTCCGAAATATCGCATACTCGAACCGACCTGGCCGCGTAGCTCAGTTGGCAGAGCATTTATTGGGCAATTTTTTTCGCTGACCAATCACATTGCCGAAATTTGGTTTTCGCTTCGCGCGGACAAATTCGCCCCAAAACGGGCTTAAATCAGTAATAAATCGATACCTTCTCTTGTTTCGTGATGTCACGTTTTCCAAGCACACGAAATCACTTACTGTAAGCCCTTAAATCTTCAGTTACAACGTCACAACGCACAAGTAAAATTCCTATAAAATTCCATCAGTAAAATTCATACTTACAAGTAAAATTCCTATAAAATTTCATCAGTAAAATTCATGACTCATATGGTTATCATCAGGAACAATGATAAATAAAAAAAATATGAAATATATTTCTTATGATCACTGAATTTTAGTCGAAAGCTAGAATATTAAAATGTTATTTTCGACGTTACCGCGTTGTTTTATACTAGATTTTATGAAAATACTAAGTGGTTCCCGTAATTTTTACAGGTTACGTATGTCGTCATTGACGTCAACGAATGTTTTCACGATTTCATGTCAGTGAACTCTATATATATATAGTACAATCTGCAGACGGTACCGTTACGTATATATATATATATATATATATATATATATATATATATATATATATATATATATATATATATATATATATATATATATATATATATATATATGTA